>PVHY01004267.1:0-50806 GCA_004024945.1 Uropsilus gracilis
CCCTTACCCTCTCTACCCCACCCTTACCCCTTCCATCCCTCCACCCCTCCCCTCCACCCCCTCTTCTCTGCACTCCCTCTACCCCCTGCAAAGGTAAACCAGGGCAGTGTCCAGTCTTTCTACAAGAGACATTGGGTGTTTTCTGCACCTTAAATGTGAGTGAGCTTGGGGGTGGAGGTAGAGAGGGAAGTGATTTGGAGTCTGACAGTGTTTCTGAGTTTCCCATATCTCCATTAATGGCATATAATCAAATTAGCCTTTGAGAGCATTTGGGGCGCTGTGGGGTGGCCCCATGCTGTACTGAGGTGCTTCAGAGATTTTAATTCTCTCTAACAGCTTCCCACAATAAAACAGTGACTGAATTTTAGAGTCATGGGGAGTGAATCCAGCAAGTCTTGTTTATACACCATGGTTCGGAGGCCTCTCAGACACGTGTGACTACGGACGGGGTTATTCTCTGTACTTGAAGTTGTGGCTGTGAGCACAAACAGAAACATAGACTCCTGCATATTCGACTGCCTGCAAATCCAACTCAGATTTCTCTGGAAGGATTTCTAGTAATTTAGAGAGAGAAATACTCTAGATTCCAAGGGATCGTTTAGAAAGTGCAAAGTTGGACATGCCAGTTTCCTGGACTTCGTGATTTGCTTTAACAGTATTTGATCTTCCCAGGTAGCTCCTGCATCCTGCGTCCTGCGTCAGTGGCTACAAAGGTGGGATCACGTGTGGGGGAGTTTATTGTGCTCTGGGCGGGGTGATGAGCCATTCATTCAACAAGAGCCTGTGATTATCCCACGATGTCAGAAACTCTCCAGAAGCATTTTTTAAAGCTGGTGTAGAGCCCAGGAAACCACCATCCCTTGCTGTCTACACACCGCTGTGTTGGCACTTAACTCATGTGCCAGAAGCACTGAAGACAGGTGCTGAGACCTGAGAATGAGAACTGTTCTTTGCTTTCACAACCAGCTCATTAGAAAGACCAGAAACTCAGGGAAGCAGAATTCTAGAAAAGGAAGGTATATGCTATGAAAAAAATCCTTTATCCCTTTGGAAAGAGCTTATTGAGAAAACATATCAAATGCTATTACATTATATAACTTTCCATGGGAAAACCAGATCCAAAATTAAATCTATTGATGCTATGTATATGCCAAATTTTTAATTATATATAAAATTATATCTATATAATGAATGTTTAAATAACATTTTGAGAAAACATGTCAAATAGGTCAGTATTTAAATATCAGCTGCATATAAAATTAAAAATTGTAAATGTATATATAAAAATATTATCTATATAATGATAATTTAAAGTGATATAATAAAATATGCATATAATATTTTGGAAATTGCTTGATTCTTTAAAGTTATAGAATGCAATAACATTTTATCTGTTTCTTCAATGTATTAGTCAGGTTTTCTATTTTATATATTAGGGAGACATCTATTCCAAAAATGTCTTATTTTTTAAAAGAGTTCACTGCATGTCAATTTCAGTTAAGACTTTCAAGTTTTCCCTGGCTCATAGATTGAAAGAATTAACATTATCAAAATGCAATTCTACCAGAAGCTATATACAGATTCAATGCAATTCCAATAAACAATCCAATGACATTCTTTAAGGAGATAAAACAAAAATTACTGAAATTCATATGGAATAGCAAAAGACCACAAATATCCAAAAACCCTTGACCAAAAGAAGAGAGAATGGAGCTGTTACAATCCCAGAGTTCAAATTATACTACAAAGGCATAATAATTAAAACAATATGGTACTAGTACAGAAATAAACAATCAGACCAATGGAACAGAATTGAATGCCCAGAAATAAAGCCACACATCTATGGCCAACTAATCTTGACAAAGGAGTAAAAAAACATACACTGGAACAAGGATAGCCTCTTCAATAAATGGTGCTGGGAAAACTGGACCATTATATGCAAAAGAATGAACATAGACAACTCCCTCATATCATGTACAAAAACAACTTGAAATGGAGAAAAGATTTGGATGTAAGACCTAAAACCATAAAATACAATGAAGAAAATTTGGGCAAAACTCTCCAAGACTTACACTTCAAGTTGGATTACATTTATGCATTTGCAGTTACAGTTGGATTTTTCGAAAGGTTTCTATGATATGAAGACAATGCCACTTAATATATTTCTATGTGGGAAGTTTTGAAACAGAGAATTTTTTTGACGATGCACAGCCTGCTCCATGAACTGCTCTATTCTGGTAACTGGGACATAGTTTCTCCAGATAACAAACTTTCTGTTTTTGGAAGTGGCAAATTGCAACACCAGCCTTCCTCTCTTTGCAGGATTCCACCATCATTGCAAAGTACCTCTCATATTACCTGAAAAGCTAATTTGAAAGAAAAATCATGCATGTGCAAGAGTTTGTTTTAAACCCACCATTTTTTCTTCCTTTGTCAATTACGATTTTTATCATGGAAGAAACAATAAGTCCATGATTCCATGCTAAAAATTTGGCAGGAATGATTTCTGTAGGGATGTAGCTCACTAACATGTCATCTGCCCAAGCCTTCAGCAATTGTAGCTCCACGAGGACCAATTATTATTCTAATTCCACAGGACACCAATCATGATGGGGAAGAGATGAATGACTTCTCAGGGACACATACTCATGTTGAAACAACAGAGAGGAAGGCCACACATGAGTCTGTTTTCACTACGTTCTGTACTGTGTCTGAAGTATGAACTGATAGTAGAGGTACCAGCTGAAAGGAGACCCCCATATTAAAATTTGGGGTCCCTGCCATGCCACCTTCAGACTGCAGTCATGCTTTCCTCACAGAACCAGTCAGCTCCATTTTTCTCTCTGTATCATTTGATTTCCTTTCAAGGTGAATAAATCTCAGTCAACTTGTATGGATAGTACTTGAAGTGTGCATAGTTGACGTGGCACAGCGATAACTGGGATTATCTTCCAAGTGCTTGGATTCTGATTAACAAGGAGTAGATGGATGAAACCAGCCTCTTACTGCTTCCACCAGGTTCCTAAACTGAGCTTTCACTTCTCAAAATAAGTCTACTTTTCCTCCCAAATTGGTACCGGTCTCCTATCTGCTAAGGGCTTGAACAGCCTTCAAGACAACTTCTATGTGGTGATGGGACAGTTTTTGGGAAGGGTGGCCTTGGACTTAGCAAGAGGGCCTTTGTTTTGTCTTTATTTCCTATTCTAGAACTGCTGGAGCCAGGAGCTTAAATTGAGTCTCTTGGTGGAACAAGAGCAGCTTATATCCCTGTTGCTTCAGCAAAGGGTGACGGTAGAGTGTTGAGACTCTAAGCTCCTCAGTAAGGGCAGCCAAGGATACCACCGAACATGTCCATAGGGGACTCCAGGCTCCCACGAGTGTTCAAGCATCCTCTTCGAACAACAACTGCTCTAGTTTGTAGCTAAAACTTCCCATCTTGTGAGTAAAGCATGAACAGTGTGATTGAATTTAATTTCTAGCAGTTGTTAGGTAGCAGTCTGGAACGGTCTCTCCTATTGGAAGCTGCCAGTTTGGAAAGGGTTGTTCCAGAATGCATGCATTTCCTGAACACATTGTAGGTGCCAAAGAAAATGGTTATGTGAATAAATGAGCTAGGTTTCCAAGAAAGGCACCAATTTACTTTCTGACTTCTCTTTTCTCTTCAGTAGAGGTGAGTGTAGCTGGGAGGGAGAAAGATAGAGGGATGAGTGGAACTATTAGTTCCATGGACTTGAATGAGAGAACCATAGTAGATGTTGGGGAACTGGAAGAATGACTGAACTGAACTTCCTATCTGCTCATGGGTGGGTAGAGTGAGGAAGGAAGTCTGGGTAGTAAAACAAGAGTAGCCTAGAATTCTAGCTGAATAGCGTCAGAGAACACACTTAAGTTTTCCACTGAAATGTACTTATTTTCTCCCTTCCTTGACCAGGGTGACAAGAATGCAGAAACATTGTAAGCAAGAGTCATGTTGATTCGTGCAACTCTTAGGGTTCTCTCTCAAGATTAATTACTATTATTTAATAGTAATAGTGGACCCCCTTCCATAGAAATGTAATTTCCCTATTGAAAACCATCTAAAAATTTGCATCAACTGAGAATCTTCTATTTTCCCTGAATGCCATTCAAAAAGAGCACACCAAAATAGTTACTTAACTTCCATAAAATGATTTTCAAATCCAAAATTATATTAAATTCTTATGTAAGCTCTGTATTGAATCCCCCTAAACAAGACTAGCAACTTACAAGTTGTTAGCCCCCCCACCCTTAACCAAGAGGGATATTTTCCAAGACCCCATTAGATGCCTGAAGCAGGGACTAGTGCTTCCTTTTCATGTACTGTTTGTATTAATATACATGTATGCCTACGATAAAGTTTAATTTCTAAATCAAGCAGTGCAAGGAATGAACAACAAAAAAGGAACTAGAACAATTGTAGCAAATTGTAATAAAAGGTGAATGGGGGATCCTCTCAAAATACCTTTGTATATGTCTATAAACACCTAGAAATCACTATTTTATTACACATAATATTTTAAGACTGAAACTATGGAAAGCAAAACTGAGTAAGAGTGTGAGGAGAAGGGAACTTCTGTGATCTTATTGTAAACTCTGTTTTCTAGATTTTCCCTTCCCCCCAACACTTGCACTCTATGTCAGCATCATCAGGAAAGACATGGGGAACATTTGACAGTTTGGTCCTAAGAAATAAATTTATCATAAACTTTAAAAATATCATTTTATTACCCTTCAGTAGATGAAGTCATGGAACTAGATATATTAAAATTGTAGATTCTGAAAAATCCAAGGATTTCTATCTTTACCTTCCATGGATTCTTTGCGCTTGATTACCCTCTTTGAAATGTAAAGCTGATAGTTTGGTATAAAGCACTACTTTTAAATAGAGAAAGAAACACTGAAATGTGTTCCTTTGAGAAACTGTGACCACCGTGTACTCCAGCTTCTTGCTGATGACCTCTGCCTTGGGCAAAGGCACACTCAGAACAACAAGAAAACACTGATAAGGCACACAATGACGGAATCCTTTATTTATTTTTAAGTTCCTTAAACAGCTTGTGCATGCTGCACCAAGAGCTGTAGTATTTTACCCTCTGCCCTTGTTTTATATAATAAAATGTAAGTGTATATTTTCTTGATTGCTTTGGGGAGGAGAGATAACGCTTTTAAGTAACTGGGAAATCTCATATCTTCATTATGGAATGCCCTTCCAAAATTCCTTTTATTTTGGAATTTTGGAATTCCAAAATTTCCCACCTGGCAAAGTCTTCTTGCTACCTCAAATAATAATAGATTACTCAGTGCTCCACAGATATTTATCTGAGTTATCACATTTTTTTCTATCTTCTAGGATCGAACTTCTAATCCTATACAATCCCTTTCTAGCTCCCATCACACTGACTATTTTGCATTGCTTTTCCAGAAGTCACCAAGAAGTGCTTCAGAGTTCTTTAAGGATGTCCTGGTCCACCATGGCTTGAAAAGAGAAAATTGTGCCTTAAGAGGAGGCTAAATGGGTGAAGAGACAGGAGGGAATAAAATCCTATTGGAAAGAGAAACAACCTGGGGTTATATTTGCTGGAATACCATAAGATAGATGTTTTCTTCCCATTCCCTAGCTCGGTGCCCCCGACATCTTTGTAATTTCATGAGTGAAAGGCGTGATAGGATCCTCTTTTGCTCAGTGATCCGAATATTTGCTCCGAACCCCTGGTTTCCTACTCAAGAATTTCTAAGTGAGTTTCCACAGTGATAAGAATGTTCTATTGTGTCCTCAGAAAATGGCTGCTTCCTGGGCTCCGAGAATGGAGATGGGGCAGAAGGACCAACTCTGGGATTACAAGGCAGGAATGTTTAGGCCCATGCTGGGACCTGGAGAGAGAGGAGGCTGAGTACTGAATCACTCACCCAGGAGTTCATCCCAACATGCTTACATCATGGGAACCCTTCTGGCTTCAGATAGGTGAACTCATTGAGGTAGGAAGAAGCTGGCCTGTCCAGGGTGGCCATGATAGCTCAGGTGTTTTCATTCCTGCCTGTCCTGAGCATCTCATTCACCTGATCATTGAAATGAACTAGTAAGGATGCATCCCTTAATTCTGGGAGTCATTCTGATGCAGGGTAGTGACACAGTTAAAGAATTGTATTGGTGCCAAAATACCCTGGTGGGTGGGGTCTGAGAGAAAGACAAGAAAGCCGTACACAAAGAAACAAGAAGCGCCAGAAGGCAGATAAAAGGAAGGAGCAAGGATAGGAAAAAGAAAGGAAAGGGAAAGAGAGAGACAAGAATGGCAGACTGATGAAACAGCCCACGTGGCCTGCCAGAGGAAGCCCCATGAAGAGTGAGCTGGTGGTGGCAAGGAGCCATGGTAACCAGCAGAAGAGTAGCCGGTGTGGTGAGTGTGGCACTGCAGCAAGGTGGCATAGTGAGCTGCTATCTACAGATGGCCAGGGATTTGGAAAGCTGATTTGGGCAAGTGGAAGAAGTCTGAAGAGTCTTGAAGAAGCAGTGTAGCACAGAACACTGGAGAAGTGAAGACACTGGAGAGAGACTGAACTTTGCAGAGCGCCTGCCTCAGGTTTGGAGGGGCAAAGGCCACCATCATGGACATGTGTCTGTGGGACTTTGGGGACTGAACATGGTGACTGGGTTAAGATAACTGGCCACTTGTGGCTTTGAGGACTTTTCATTTTCCTGGTTAATTTCCCTTGTTAATCAACTCCGTTGTTGAACTGCATTAGAGTGGCAACTGCTACTCGTGGGTGAGAAGAATCTGGTAAGAAAGCTGGGCCACAGAAGCCTGTATTTTAAAAGGTTTATTTTTTCCCCTATGGCTTGCTAGTTGGATGGAGACTTTTGCCCATTTTTGACCTGATATCACTTCTAGCAAATGATCAATCCTAGGGGATCACAGGAACCCACAGGAACAGGAACTGGCCAGAAGTCTGGGAGGTCTGGGCTTATGATGGGCAACTGAGGGGGGACAGTCTTGTGGGACTGCATTGGTCCCCTGTGGGTCCCCTGCACTAGCTCCAGGTGACTAATGTCAGGACAGAATGGAGTCATGGAACATCAAGCTGTTGTCAAGAGAGATGGAGAAGTCCGGTCAGATGTGTTCAGTTTGCTCTCAGGAGCATTGTGAGTAAAAGACACCAGACTTTTATACATGCAGGAGCAGGGAACAGAACTCTCCATCTCCTTTAGTATTCCTTTACTCCTGTTCTTGTTAGGTCTAAATTTTGTCTAAGAGAATTATTCTTTAGAGCACCCAGTATGCTCGTAGCATAGCTCATAGGCAGATACAGAAGTTAATAAAAAACCCACCTCAAACCTTTAAGAAGGGTCCCTATGAGGAGATGAAAAACAACAGGTGTTGGTGAAGATGTGGAGAAAAAGAATTGACTTATACTACTGGTGGGAATGCAGATTGATCCAGCCCCTATGGAATGCAGCATGGATGGGTCTTCAAATATGAAAAATAAATCTACCATAACATCCAGTGATCCTACTCATACATATCTCCCCAGGAATGCCAACATACTTAATCTAAGGGATATTTGCATGCCCATATTTATTGCAGTGTCATTTACAATAGCCAAGCTATAGAAACAATGTCAGTGCCTAAAGAGAAATCAGTGAATTAAGAAGATGTACACTCACACACACTTACACACACATACATGTACATGTGCACATACACACATGTGTGTATGTGCATACATATACAGAACACACTACTCAGCTATAAACAAACACATAAGCAAAGAGATTATAAGCTCTTATTATTTACAACACAGTGGATGGAACTGGAAGGGTTGATTCCAAGTGAAATAAGTTAGGAAGACAAAGACAATGTAAAGAAATAAAACAAAAGGACTAACAAGAGAAAGCCAATAATAAACCCTAGAAATCTGAGTGTAGAACAGACGGCCAAAGGGGAAGGGTTGGGGAAGAGCAACACAAGGAGGAGCCCCAATGAACAATGGTGGAGCACTATGGGTGGTAGAACTATGGGTGGGAGGACTACCTCATTGATAGGTGTGGTGAGGAAACATACACTGGAAGATGTAACCTATACCTCTGGATCATATATAGTCTTGCAAACCACGGTTACCTCAATTTGAAAAGAATGTTCCAAGAAGGATATTATTACCATCAAGCAGCAGATTTTAATAGCAGGCAAGTTTTTCCCATAAGGTATGTTTTACATATGTGATTGTCATGAATGGGTGGGAGCCACTAGTTTCTAGTGGGTGGGGGCAAGAACAACAAATCCCAACTGCCGGCCTGGTCTGGCCTCCAAGGTCAGCAGCACTGAGGTTAAGTAACCTCATTGTTGAGGTCCAACTTTCATCTTTTGATTCCAAAAATGACACATGACCTGGTGAAGAGGCATGCCAAATTGTTGACCACACCATCATTTACATTTATCTTATGGAAAAATCACAACAAGCAGTCACCAAGGATGCAGGGCATATGCTACAGTTTCACAGAAAACAGCACAGCTGCCCAATTCTAAATATTCTTCCTCACCCACCAAGACTGTCCATGAGTGTGGTGGGATATGCTTCATCACAGGGAGGCCTCAGAAATCTTGCCTGTTCGCGAGGAAAGAATAAGCCGAAGTTTATCTTGTCCCCAAGGGAAGTCTGTGCTTTCAAAATAGACTCTTTGAATATAGCTTTTCTCCCCCTTCTCAGTCTTCCAGAGGCTACAGCTCAGAGTATTTTCTTCAAACTTGCTTCCATCTGTCTGTTTTTATGAAACAAGCTCCCCACATACTTACAAGTCTATGTTACTGTCTCACTTCCCAGAGACAGAGGATTTTGAGGTCTTAGCTGGTTTAACAACAAAACACGAGCACAGCTGGCAAGATGGACTTTCTCGTGGCCCCTTTTTGGATCTACCCAATTATAGAAATCCTGAAGGCAGCTGGACTGCAACTTTCTGGGGGCCATGTGACTGCTCCACTCTTTATCCCTAGGAGGGACAGAGTACAGCTTGCAGGAAAGGAAAGAAGAATATTATAGAATGATCTGGTGTATTCGAGCTGCACCATCATTGAATACCAATGATCATAGAGTCAAGGGAAATGGTCAAATGAGAGTGAGATTGGATGTGTTTCTTAAATATTCTATACCTTTAAGTTGTGTTCTAGATATTTCCAAGCTGTTTGTGGATGCTGATGGTGGTGGCAAAACAAGATGATTGCTGCTATACTACAGCTTCTGAATGACATATGCAGTGATAATGAGATAGGTTTGATTACCTATTATAATGAATCTATATGGTAATTAACTCATATGCGGGAAGTTTTTATTACCATTAAGGGAATGTAGACTCCCTGTACTGTGGAATTTGGGGTGACCTGTACAGAAAAAAAAAATATTTTGGAGGAAGGCGCAAAAACAAGACTTTCTAAATAAAAATCTTTTATAAAATATAATCTTTTAAGATACAGAGGTCTGGACACTGTGATAGACAGTGCCTCATTAATGTAATTATCTCCCTAAAATAAAGGCTCCAGCAATAATCAGATAACAGCCTTTGGGGTCCACCAGGGCTGTGTGTACCGGCTTTAATTGGGAGGGACTGCAGACAATGAGGAAAGGCTAGCCTGAAAGTCAAATGTCTCCACACTTCTTCCCCTTCTATGTGGGTCCAGTCAATTTCTCTTCAGTTGAAATCTTCACTTATTTATTAATGGAAAGACTCTGAGAGACAGAACATTTGCATTTTGCTTCCACGACTTGCTTTTCTAGTCTCGATTCAGATAAACTTATTCTTAAGCTTCCCTCAGAGAAAACAGCTCCAGAGAGCTGGCACTGAGTCCGGTTATCTATGCCAGAGGTGAGGGTAATGATTGAACAATTCTTTCCTGCATGCAAGTTACTTCAAGGGTCTTATACCTTGAAGGAGGAAGTAAGAGTTTTTAGATGGACGACTTCTTTCAAGGTAAAAGTCTTCATGAAGCTAAGAGACTTGGGGGCTATCTCTAGAAGTACATGTAGTTCAGACTGTCATTAATACATCAGTTGCTTCCATCATTGGAACTGGGATAATAAAATCTAATTCCACTGTCTAGGCCCAGATTTCCTTACAAGGACCTGAGACTGGCTTGTGGGTATTTAGTGGGGTGGGTGACCTGGGGAGCAGTAGGAGTTGATGGAAGAGTAGAACAGGGAAGGAGGAACGGCAATGCTGGGATACATTAGGGAGGCGGTCACCATGTTGGCCAACTGGAGCTTGATCCCTCTGGACCTTCTGACAGGCTTCTGAATGTCTCATCCAGGGAAGGGATGGGGAATTGTCATAGTAACTCCACTTAGAATGGCAGTATGCTAGAATGGCAGTGAGTGCTGACACCCCTGAATTCTCACATTGCATGAGCTTGAGCACATTCCTACAATGCCTGCTAATCCCAGGCTGCAGATCAGAGGAGCCCAGAGAGGAGGAGAGAGGCACAGGACACAGAACAAGTGGAGCAATTGCCATTTCTGTCTCCTGAAACCACTCCCTGAACCCTTCACATTCTTCTCTGTGCCCTCACCTCTGTGACCTCACCAACTTCACCTCTGCAGGCGTCTCAAGGTGATGCATTTTTGACCTAGTAATTCCTAACCTAGTATTCAAGACCAAGTCAAATACAATCTCTCCATGAGGCAGTTTCCCCTGTGAATGTGGAAAGAATTGCACTTCCCTCCCACAGTTGCTGTGAGAATTGAATGAGAAAATGCTTGTATAGTATTTACTGTAGTATCAGGCACAGAAGTAGTAATCAATGCATTATTGTTGCTCTTTTAAATTGCTTTACCACCATGATTATTATGTCTGCTATATTATTAAACACCATGAGGGCAAGAACTGTGTCTTCAGCACTGATGAATGCCTCCCCTGCAGTTACTGAGGATTTGTTAGAGGTTGAGTGCGTCAATCATACAGAGACATGTAGCAGTTTTGGCTGCTGACATCAGAGAATGTGGTCATGTTGGGAAATAGGGTGTCTTAACAACTAAGTAATCCAGTCATTGGAGACTTAAGGGTGGGGTCCTCTCCTATATGACCAGTGTTCTCATGAAAAGGGGACATTTCGACACAGGGACAACCTCACTTAGAGGGCTGACAATATAAGGACACATACAGAATGCCATAACAAGCATACTCCCTTCCAGTTCCATTCATGTTTCTGCAAATGGTATGATTTTATTTTATTTTATTGATTGCTGAACCACCTTCCATTATGTATATAGATCAGATCGTCTGGAGTCATTCATCCATTTGGAGGCATTTCTGTTGTTTCCATATCTTGGAATGAATATAAGAGTGCAGGTGTCCTTTCAAATTAAGTGCCTTGCGTTCTTTGGTAGATTCTAGGGAGCATAATCACTGGATCATATGGTAGGCCCATTTTTCAGTGATTTGAGGGAACTCCACACAGCTTTCCATAGTATCTAAACCAGTCTACATTTACCCCAGCAGTTTAAAGGGTTCCTTTTTACCACATCCTTACCAGCATTTGTTGTTTCTAGTTTTTACATTTGTTTTGTTTTGTTTTTAATATGGATTTTTCTTACCTGTGACTTGGTATCTCACTGTGGTTTTGGTTTACATTTCCTTGATAGTAAAGGATGCACATTTTTTCATGTGTATTTTTGAAAACAGGTGACTCGAATGTACCTATTTTTGTTGCTGTTATGCTGCTTTCTACATTCCCACCTCTTGTCTCAACTTGTTTCATTAAGAATGACTAAAAACTATCTTATTTCAGTATTCCCCCCACCCTTGTTTCTGCTGACATTATTGGAACAATAGTCTCAAAATATTTTCATCAGAAATTCATCAAGGCAAGATGTCTATATGCCTAAGTCCTAGGTAGTGGCTGATGCAAAACTGAACACTTAGTACTGCTTAATTCCAACATGAAGCAGAAAACTGAATTATTTTCTTTTTTAATAAACCTTCTAAATTAGTAAGTGGGCTGGGCCGGGAGGGAATTGCTGACACCAAAAGGTAGCAATGATTTAATGAATATGGATGCATTAGGAAATTTTAATTAAATATGGTTTTGCATTATAATTTGTCCTGATATTTTATTAACATGTTTCCATGTGTAACTCCAAAATATGCATGCAACCACGCCAATAATTCTTAATCATTTAAAGTTCACTCCAGTAAAGCATTTATTTTGAACATGATGCCAGCATTTTAAAAAATTTAATTTAGAATAGTTCTTATAAAGTATTTACAAAATACAAATCTCATACTATGACATCTCCCCAAAGAGTTACTCATTTAGATTTCTCATGGAGGATTTCATACATATATTTGGTAGAGCGGGATCTTTTTCTTATGATTCATAAATATAAGGGCCCCAGCATCTAACAGAATAAGGGATATGAAATGTCAGATCTGTGGGGAAATGAATGTGTCAAGGGACTAACTATAGTTAGTTTTGTTTTCATCTGTTGCACTTTGGTATTTAGGATCAGCTGAGGTTCTTTTGTAAGCAAAGGATAAGCTGATAAGTAAAGTCTCTTTCCATGGCATCGTTTTTCTTCCATACCAAAGAACTCTGATCACAGGAAAGGTGTGAAAGATGAGTTGTTGGCAAGATGTAATTCCTTTTTCAACTATGTGGTAGACAGATCCTTTCCTATGAGTTGCTGTTAAATTTCCCAATTGTTTAATTTTTATTTAAAGTAAAAAATATTTTTTATTTAATTTTTAGCTTGTTTTGACTTTTCCTCCTGGTCTTTTGTTTGTTTTTCTTATGTCCCATATATTTGTGAAACTATTTGGTTTCTTTCTGACTTGTTTCTGCTAATAATAATTCATGTTAGACCTGCTTCTACTCAAAGGACTGATTTGTTCACACCACTGAATCTTTCTAAATGGAAATGGGTAAACACTTTGGATACTTTCTGTTGAAATGTACCTCTTGAGAAGGTAAGAAAATCAATCCAATAAAATTTTTGTTGATTACTGAAAAGGGTTTTAAGTAATATTTTTTAAATGTTTGTTGCCTTTTTGCATTTAAATGATAACAAAATAATTTTAGGGAACATTCATTTTTGCAAGTGTAGTATTAGTACATAACAACAATGCCTAGGAATGAAAACTTTCCTGCCTCTATCTTGGAGCTTATTTATAATGTTCCAATAAGCTGGTGTCTATAATTTCTTATAGACTATTTCAGCAGAGTCAAAAATCAATAGCAAATGTTTTAAGCTACAGAAATTTTCACATCACCAAGGGCAAACTTTATCTTCCATTCCCTTAAGAAGGGAACACAATTAACTGCTTGTCAACACCACCTTTTTTTTTTTTTAAACAAAAACTAATTGCAGACATAAAAGTTTCCCACTAAAAAAAGGTTACTGGTTAAAACTAGGTCATTAATTTGCATTTTGAAACCCAAGGAAGAGATCCTTAAAGGTTCAAGCACCGAGAAAGTTCGAAGGACACAAATGGAATAGAAGCAGCTCACACAATAGCAGGACCTACTTGATTAACTACTCGGCTTATGTTGAAACTGCTCATTAATCATATTACAGATATTATGTTCCAGACATTTTTTTAAGTTTCCAATTGGTTATGGCAGTTATCTTTCATAGATGCTTCTGTTCAATGTTTTAGATTTTTAACTTCTTAGAGACTGGTTATATGCCACCCTCATTTATTTACATGTATATTTCTCCATCTTGCTGCTGACTACAATGACAACATGAGATGCTAACTATAGAAAATGGCAAGATGTAATTCCTTTTTCAACTATGTGGTAATATAGTTACAACAGCCATTTGGTTGCTGTTATTTATTAAATTCTTCTTTAGGAAGTCTGGGATATCAATGCCTTATAACCTGTTGCAAAAATACAACAGGTCATAAAATGCTATTTTAATGCAAACAATGTTTGCATTCATTAGGTTAGATCCCAAAGAAAGATATATGAACCTTGTCACTCCACTCAGTCCAAGCTCTGCCTTTATATTCTGTATGAAGAGAACAGGCTAAAGACAAATGTCCAGGTACAGAGAGCTCAATTCCCTCTAGGCTTTAACTCATTTTGGCTGGTAGCAACGAATCCTAAAAAAATATTTCAAAATGAGCTCTGGAAAAATGTTCATGGGACAGGTCTGGTCTTCCCTCACCTGTGGTAGATCATTAGTGTTACCTTTGGTTTTCCCAAGCTTTATTCCTTGTCTGCGGGAGCAGGGCAGGCAGTTCTTCCTGACATATGACTCCCTGTCTTCTGCCACGGTGGACTCATGAAATCTTCCCTCGTACCTGCTTTATCACCCCCCAACAAAAAGCACACACCACTTCATCAGACCCAGAGAGTGACCAGCAATCCCACTAGGCATCCCACATCCATCTCCAGATGCCTTCCCTGAACTCTTGACTCTCTTATATGCCCCAGCTCATCAAGGATATGACATAAACAACATCCCTGGGGGCAAAGGATGAGGGCAAAGCAGGGTCAGTGTCTCAGCATATTTATACCATGCTGGTGACAAGGCTGGTGAGGAATGCTGTTCGGAACGAAAGCCTTCCCATTGCCTCCCTTCATCTCATACTATGAGCATCAAGTTTGCCTGCCCAAGTCTTACCCATCCTGTTTGCCATCTGAAAAAGCACCCACTCATTGCCTCTAGTTTTCCCTCTTAGACAATTGAGGACCACACTCTTCCGCCTCTCCGCTCAAAATGCTAGGCACATCCACATAAGGGTGCTACCTAGTGACTTCCTGAATAGAAGTGCTACCAGCAGCATATTGATTCTTTTTTCTCCTATGCACCATCCAGCAAGTTTATGACATCTCACAAGTCTATTTAAAGGTTGGAAAGAATGGTTTATAGCTAGTCAAACAAGAGGAATACGTGGCTTAGGCAAAATCAGATTAGGTAAAACATTAGTTCCTGTGGGATACCGGGGGGCAGGGGATGCACTCATTAACTTAGTATCTCTTAAGGAATGTCACTTAGTGTTAATGTTGGAAAGATGGGGACACTGGTGTCTACCAGAGGTCAATCATGCTATTCCATCTTCAGTGTTCTGAAGACAGATAAGATAGTGAAATGAAGGTTTCTTCATTCACAGCATAAGTCCTGACTGGTTTCAGCCATAGCTCCATATATATATATATTATATGTATAATATTATATTATTATAGATACATAAATATAATATATAATATATGGGAATATATATTTATATATAATATATAATATTATTCCTTCACAATATATATGTATTATGTTCCATCTATATATATTATATCCCTTCTATACTATTACTTCTATATTCCTTCTATATGAGTCAAGAAAATAGTGGGTATTTTATGTATATATATATAATATTCCTTCTCTATATAACATGGGTATATTATATCATATCATATCATATCATATCATATCACATCACATCACACCATACCATACCATATCATATCATACCATACCATATCATATCATATCATATCATATATCATATCATATTATATATAGTACCCATGTTATATATAGAAGGAATATATATAGAGAAGGAATATAGAATATATATATATAGAATATATATAGAATATATAGAATATATATAGAAGGAATATATATATATATATATAATACCCACTGTTTTCTTGGCTCATAAACAGAAAGCATCTTTGTCCCCTTGGTTTATGAAGCAGTTAACCTGATTCTCTTTTCCTAAACATGTGGCTACAACCTAAAACTATGACGGAGCATCTTCAGTAACCCAACCTGAGAGGAAAACTAGGTTGTGTAAGTTCTAGTGTCAGGTTTGTTCTGGAAGGAGACCCTGGCAGAGCAGAAGTCCAGGGATCTGTTTACCCCAAGGGTACCTGCCCTGGATGGGCAGAGCGGCTGCTGTTGATTGATATCCCTGTTGCTCTAAACTGGGGATCAAGGCCACATCAGGGCTCCGAGACCTAAGCAGTCACACAGAGGTGCATGCCCAGAGGGACCCCGTGCTACTCTCACCCTCTATCTATTGCTGTCTCCCTTTTTGACAAGGGATCCACGATTCCACTCTGCACCTGGGGTATGAATGCTGAGTAAGTCTTGTCCCCAAGTTATTGCTCTGAGTTCAGTTCATTCTTTGCTTTGGTCGCAAAAGAAACCATGGTGACCTAGAGTTGTCTTGACTAAAATTGTGGAATAGGATGGCTGCAGTTCTGTGAGAGACACATCCCTCTGCTTCCTTCTCCAGCCCTCATCTAGCTCTTCACTCAGCTGAGATGTTAAATCTGCCATCAGCTGGCTTATCAGGGACTGCCTTCTGCTACACCTGGCCAGGTCTTGGAGATTCTTACCCTTTGGTGGTCTGTCTCTGCCAGCCATCACCCCTTGAACTTTCCTCCCTACAATTCAGAACAGAGCTGGGAAAAGAGGACCCCAGAGCAGGCCAGGTCTCCTGCCTCTGCCCTGCAGTGAGGTCTGGCAGTGATGTGTTTCACTCTCATGTGGGCCATGCATTTACTCCTGTTACCATGGTGACCAGTTGCTCTTGACAAAGTCATCTTTTCCATTTTTCTTCCATCATCAGGGAATTTGCATTTTCTAACTTCTCCTTGAGGACTTCTCAGAGTATCCCAGCCTCACTGTTCTCGGTAGCTGAACAGCTTCCTTTTTTACATTCAAAGGGAAAAAGGCGCCGATGAATGGTAATACCCTTAAATGCACATGATGTAACTTTGCTTCTTTACCCACCATATAGCTTCATAAGACACCGTGTCTTACTCTATGGCCATAACCCTCTGAACATGCCTGATTTGTCTCATCTTGGAAGTTAAGCCAGGTCTAGACTGGTTAGCATGAGGATGCATCCATATAGCTTGTCCTCTTGCACATGTATCTGCATATCATTTGAGCTGAGAGAGTTAAGACATGCACTGAAGAAATTATCAGGGAATAGTTTCCAACCAAGGGAACATTTCTTGAAATTTATTTATGAGCTGAACTTTAAACCCACTCAACTATGTATCAAACCAATTAAAATGAGAAAAAAAAAACTTGGAGAGTAGAATTTGTTATAATAATGATATAAATAAGTAACTTACATATTATATATAAATAAACATAAACCACTTACTCGATAGGATGAATAGGTGGGTACTGTTTCATAGTGATGAGACTATTTTTAATATTTGACTCCCAATTGATTAAAATATACAAAACAGAAGAAGCTAAAGTTCAGATGAGGGTGTTATACATGGGCTAAGTAAGCAAGTGTAGTTTTTCCACAGAAAAACAGAATTTTTTGAAACATCCTATTTTTGAAACAGAATTTTTGTGGTTTGCTTGAAATAACTTTGGCTAGGATACTCTCATCATGGATCTTAAATGGACATTTGTCCAGCACCACTTCTCCATGCAATTTAATTGAGTGATTAGTACATCTGAGTCACTGAGTTGAAGTTCTATTGATATGCTCAGATTCAGCTCCTAGACTTATAAACATTGTCTACCAAGGTGTCTGACAAAAGAAGACAAAAGGGTCAAGTGCCAAGATGAGGAACAAGAATGAACCTGAAGTAGCCTGAGGAAGAAGAGCTCACACCTTATTATACAGTAGAATCATGTTGAAGAACTTAAAACATAAATGCCAAGAAAACAATTCAACTCTCAGTCCCTACCCCAGGCAAGGTGAGTGCTAGATAGAGTCCGAATATCAGCTTCACTACATTTACAACATACTCAGGTGAGTCTCATGAGTCAGGGGTCATCTATTAGGAAGTCTTCTCAAAACTTGAACCAGCAGCCAGGGTCTGAAGCACCTGATGTAGAATTCATTGACAGAGTTGTAGACTTATGTCATTACAAAATCCCCAGGTAAGGCTGATAGTGAAGGAACCATATTTTCAGAACAAGTGTTTTATAAATTCTAACAAAAATAAGATAATTAGATAGGATGCTGGATTGGAGATGGTATGTGAAAAAAATCTGAGTAAAGAGAGATTGTTTAGGGCTTGAAAAAGATTTGTTGAGAACATGGGCAGTCATGCTAGGAGTGGCAGGAGATTGAGTTAAGATGGCAGATGGGGAAGAGAATTTTGAGTTAGATTGTAAGCCATGTCAAGGATTTTGTAACTCATTCTACAGATAACGGAAACCAGCTGAAGTATTTTAATGAGAATATGACTCATTTGGATCCTCTTTGGGAAAGCAAATATATGGGCAGGATCAGATCAAAGTCTCTAGCCATTTTTTTCATCAACACATGGCAAGTTTATTGAGGAAAAGGAAAAAGAAGAAAGAGACAACCACATGAATGCAGACAGGTAGTGTTAAAAGACAAGGACTGCATTTTTAATAGGTGCAAGTTTAAGACATAAACACCAGCATAGACAAAGATAGGTGGGAGAGCTGCTATAGTTATATTCTGATGGTTAAGAAGGTAATAATTAAGAAGTAAACCCAAAGAACTTTAAAGACTAGTTGAGTGGGAGAGGGTGAAAAGTGAGGAATGAATCAAGGATGACTTCAATGAGAGAGGAGAGATCGATAGTGAGTGGAACCACTTGCAAGGAAATTGGGTTAATAACAAGAACTCTGTGTGAACTTCAGCAGATATATTTGCCTTGAATGTCAGGTTCCTCATGTGTGAAAGAGGAAAAGATCAAACTCATAGAGTTATTGCCGTGATTTAAAGAGGCCATGGGTAAAATAATCAATAAGGAACCTATATGTAGTTCTCCAAATCTTGCCTTCTCAACTTAGTATCGATTCTTTCTACCAGCTAAGGGACACAGATCTTGGAACACGTAACTTTGTGTCTTAATGATGGTCTGCAGTAGTGTGAAATTCCCTCTCTGTCTCAGTATACATATGCTAATCCTTCTTAGATGACAGAAATCCAAGATGGCCCCACATTGATGTGGAATTGAGAAAGAGTGAGGCCAATCTCTTATTTTCTCACTGTGTCATATGTTTTATAAAATAAAATTAAAATGTTCCATGATTTTCAGGAGCTATCTGAAGCAATACTCAAATTGAGTTACTTGAAGTGACTCTTGCTTCATAATAACTTTCTATAGTTTTGAATATATACCAGATCCATTTATGATAAGGCCAAGGTCAGCTTCATATAATAACTCTTATCATAACTTTTTCATCTGTATTTTATGTGTATTTTAACTTTTTCACGTGTGGTTTCATGTGTATTTTAAGTTTTGGTGGATTTTATTTGACCTAACAGAGAACAAATTCACCTAGTAACCAAAAACACTCTCAACTCTATCCGTGACCTAAGGAGAATGCAATCTGTCGATGATTATTCTGTTTTTTTCCCCACACTAAAAGTGAAACAGATTCACACTCCTGCTATGCTATTCAGTTACTTGTTGATGGGTGAATGAGTTGTTCAGAGACAGGTATAACCTCACAGGTAGAAACACTCTATTTCAGATTCAAGAACATTTGGCTTGGCTACTTCTGGAGAATAACTGGTTCAGTACTCTAGAGTTTATGTATTATCAGCAATTTTCATACCTGTCAGCCATTAGCCCCTATGACCAGTATGTGTGGTAGTGTGCCCTCTCTCTGATTGCACATACCTATCCCAGTGGATGTGTGCATGCTTCAGTGAACACACCTGGAGCTTGGTGGCAAGGATAAAAAGATGGCATCACTAGGGGGTGGGGGAATTCAAGGAAAGACTTGAGTGACCACTTACTTTGCCAACCTATTCCCTCCATGTTTACTATTAACAAGCCTGTGAAGATAATGCCAAGGGCTCTAACACTTATTTTTAGCTACTAGGCTGATGATGAACCTACCTGGATTGGAATGGTTGCAAAACAAATGCTTGATGACTCGTTCCTCTAACACCTTTATTGCAGATATTGTTAACCTAAAGAACTTTTCAGAGAGAAAGAATTCTAATCATCAAAATATCTTGGGAAATATTTTACTTTCTTCTCCTTTGAAATATCCCATTTTGAATTAGGGGTTAGTACCCCCATGAAAAATATATTTCTATTTGTTCTGAGTTCCAGGTGAGCTCATAGATGCCTTATCTGAGCACAGGACAAGCTGAGCTTAGGATGAGGCGCTGCAAAGTAGCAGAAATGTTCTATTTTCTGAATTCATTGAGAGTTACTTTTACAAAGGTGAGACATTTACCTTAAATCCCCAGAGAAACAGTTATTTTAATACTTTAGTCAAAGAAAAAAATTTAAATTTCAATGATTCCAAATGCGATACATCAGACAGGAAAACTATTTTCTTCATTGTCATGAATAAAATATTGGAGGAGACTGTGTCTTGAAGTTAAAGGACATAGAATTTCAGTGATATCAAGCTCAATTCTATTATAATTAGACAATAATTCTATACTTTGCTTTTTCATGCTGTGTATGTGTGTGTGTGTGATGTGTGTGTGATTTCAACTAAGGTATATTTCCCCTTTGATATCACCTTTATCATGCACAGAAAGTGACCTTTAGGCAGATTTTAAAAGTATGTCAAAAGCTATGCAAGGGGGTCCTTTCAAACAGCGTAGGCCCTTGGAGAAGAGCTCCAGCACAGGCCCCACCATAGCCTAGGTTGCTACCAGGAGCAGGAAGCAAGAGTGAGTCCTATGCCTCCAGGATCTCCAGGTCTTGGAGTCTTGTGTCCAGGGATCTCAGGCTGGGGAAGCTGGTCTCTGCCTCCACGTGGGCAAGGAGTGGGGGCTGGGCACCTCTGCCATGGTAGGGGGTCTGGGGTGAGTTCCCACTCTGGTTTACTCCAAGCTCAGTCATACCTGCATTAGGAATGAAAAATCCAGTCTCTCCAGCTGCAGATATAATGCAGAGGAAAGGAAGTGATGACAGCCCTGGATACACTCACCACCTCAGTAGGACAACATGTTGGGAACCACTGAAACAAGAAGATGAAATCAGAGATTGAGGTGACCTGTCAGATCTCTACCTGCATCATCTCTCTGACCGGGGAACCAAAACTTGGTCCACAGTTATGTACAACGTGAACAAGGCTCCCTCCTTTACCAATCAGTGGGGGAAGAAAGCCAGAGGGATGTGGCTGTGACCCCACAGCAGAGCCGCTAACATGAGAGGAGAGGAGCTGGACCTACTACCTGGGGAAGTCTGTCCCCAGCAGGGAACACCATCACCCCAGCAGCTGGGAGCTGGGCTCCCAAACCAAGATGTCAGAACCACACAGCACAGAACCAACACTACGTGACAGAAACCAGAAAGGAGCCTGTAGAAGACACCATGTACAATGCCCTGCAACAAGTTCCTGACATGCTCGGCCTGACTATCTGCATCAGCTACTCCTAGAGACCCAAGCAGCCCGGTCTGTTGATGTCTAGGAGTGCAAGTGTGCATCAAGACATAAAAGATAGTTCCACAAAAAAGACCAGTGGGGGCCAAACATGGACCAACGGCTTGCAGCATGAGGATTCGGAGTAACCAGAGGGAAAGCAGGAGAGGTAAGGTGGAGGATAGGGGTATATTACGGAAGGAAGGGCCAAATCTAAGGGAAATGACAACCATACAAATGTGATCAATATTGTATGAAAATTACAAAATAAAAGTTAAAAAATTTATGCAAGGGAAGACTTAACAACCTCAAACTATATAACATGAGCCAAAAGAAGTGTTCTCTAGTCAACATAGTTTTTCTCCAATAACTTAGGGTCATAGTGACTTATTGGACGTTCTACTCATTAGCTGCCATAATATCTATTTTCTAATTTTAATTTAATTGTCTTACATCCTTGTTCATTTTTGTACAGCAATTGGTTTACCCCCTCAGAAGTGGGCCCTGTAGTTCTCCCACCACCAGAGCCCTGTGATCCATTACCACAATCTCCTGTGCTCATCCCTCCCTGTTTTGAGCCATCTCTTTCCCTCCCTCATTGGACCCTTCAGATCTATGATCAGCTCGCAAGTTCTGTTTTTTCTTGACCTTTTGTTCAGTTTCTCTGTGTTCTGAATATAAGTGAAACCATGTGATACACACACCCATGCACACCCATATATGATAATATATTAAAGATAGAACCTCATGAAAATACACATCTGTGAGGACTCACATTTGTGGGTGCAGCTAGCAGACACCATACGAGAACTCCAGCTGGTGAGAGTTCATCCTGATGCTGTGTGAAGACACAGAGAAACCCTATCTCGTTTTTCTCTTGGAGCACAAAATACCGTGAAATAATTGAATCTGAACTTGAGCTTTAGCACTCATTAGCTCTGTGGTCTTGGTTAAGTTATTTAACTCCTCTGACCTCAAATTTACTCATCTGGCAAGCTGGATTAATTATATCTACCTCATAAGTAGATATTACCTTTAATTAGGAAGACTCAGTGCAAACAGACTTTGAGGTAGGATGCAATATCTACTTATTCTGAAATTAGTGTTGGAATTTCATGAAACTGACTTGGGGGGACACCATTGTTAGCATCGACACATTTTCAACATACCCATGAGCTTAGGAAGGACTCTGGGATTGATTTATTTTGGCTTTAAGCTGAATGTGTCCATCTTGCAAATGTAAATCTGTTGTTCAATAGCAGCATTACTGGCGCATTTGCAAACATAGTGACATGTTTGTAAAATCTGGGGCATTTGATAATTCAGGAAGACACATGTATTCTGGAAAGAAAGTGGGTGCCACCTGAGCTGTTCATGCTGTCAGATGCCCCCGGAGTTGCCTAAGGCTTCATTTCACTTTGCCAGAATACATTCACCAGAAATAGCAGCCACATCACCAGGGCTTTTTATTTCCGTAGGGACTTAGAAGCAGGCAGAGGAAAGATTCAGGGGAACATCTCTGTCGGCTCCCTTCCTTCGGATGCTTGATCTCAAGCCAGGAACCTTGTCTTTGGTGTTTAGATACTGTTTTTAATTATAGAAGAAGCCCTTCATGGATTTTCTATCCAGTTTAATAGAGCATTTCAATATTTTGTAATGAAATCACTATTGCTTCTGTCACATCTGCTTTCCATCTGACACATGGGGGAGGTGAAGGAAATGACTGGAGACAACATGTCCAGGAAAGTACAATTCGCTCTGCCGGCTATGTTTTCTCTTCCCACACCTGAAACCATGCCTCCCCCTCATCTCGATTTCAGGTACCATAATATTTATCAGAAATATCAAAGAGATACAAAAGATGTACTAGAGAGAGAGAGAAAAACTCACACCCATGGGTGTCATTGATAAACACTTCTGTTGTGAGTTCTTTCAGACTTCTTTTGGTACACACACACACACACACACACACACACACAAAGTGCTGCATAAATAGGATCATACTCTGCAAGATTATCTGAAGTACTCCCTTTCTTTTTTCCCCCCTCTCTCCCTTTCCTGTACCTCTACCATCCACCTCTACTTTCTTTCCTCTGTTCCATTCTTCCTTTGATCTTTACTATTTGTTGTTGTTCAGGTACAGACACTGGACTTTGTGAGTGCTGATGCACATAGGTGTGCATCTCCATAATTAGAATATTGTTATCATCAGTCCACTTAGCACCCCTTTCATTTCATACACTTTCTACTTCCATATGTCACTTAATCCCTATTTTCCACTCCCATCATCATGATCCCACCTAATAAAGTCGATGCACATCTTTTTGTTTGTATCTGGCAGATACAGTAGTTGTTTTGTGCACATACCTTCTTCTTGATGCACATGGATGCAATGGTTTTGTTTTGATGATATGCTTGTTTTTTTCCTCACTCAGGTCTCTCCTGGCCCTGACCTGTGCACCTAATTTCTATTGTCCCCAGTAGTTGTCTGGTGAGCTGTGACATTCATCCTCCCTCTAGGCATTTGGTTATTGCCAACACCATGCTTCTCATGCCACACTGTAACACACACTGTCTGAGATTCTTCCTTGGGAATTTGTGGAGGAAATTTCTTGGGATGGACTTCAAAAGCAGAATTGCTGAGTCAGGAAGGGGAGATACTTAATCTGACCATATGTGTCAAATTACTCTCCATCAATATTAGTGAGTCGGTTGTTGATGCTGAGTCCTGATTCTCAGAAAGACAAGAGCTTTCCAGCCACCTACAAGAATGCTCTGACGTCCCCAGGGGAAGTTAGGGCAGGTTTGTGCATGCCTGTCATAGAAGGAGAGATAGAAGCCCAGCTTGCCCATGAAATCTGTTTTTTTTAGTGAAGATTTGAATTATCTGTCTCTGCAAAATGGAAAGACTTCCGATGGGGGAGGTCATGGATTTCTTCACAATGGCATGAAGCATGAGTTAATGAGTATAACCAACATGTTTCCTTTTTAATGACTCCAAAGATTACTCGCAGTTCTTTAACTTCTCTTCATTATAACCACCCAGTGGTGACATACACTGAGAATTAGTTTTCTTATTCTACCCTTATAAACACTGCTGCAATGAAAATCCTTATTCATTTACATTCTTATGAGCATTATCATTTTCTCCTTTGTATAAGATCTTAGAGGTGAAATTGCTCAGTAAAAGTAAAACACATTCTCTTTTTGATTTTCATTGTCAGATTTTCCTATAAAATTCTGTATTTGTTTATATAGCTCCTCACACAATATATGAAAATACCAATTTGCTACATTCTTCATAATCTAAATGCATCAATCTCTAGTAATCAGATAAAAAGTTTATGGCTATCCTTTGGTTTGAATGAAGATGAATATTTGAAGTCTATTTATTGAGCTTCATTTTATAAGTTCATGACCTCTGCAGACACTTCTCTTTAGAGTATTCACATTAATTTTTGCAAGATTTTCGTCAGGGTAAAGGCTGTGTCAGTATCATTGACCTCTGTTTCCCATTTCTAGAACTAGTAGCTGTCAGATAATTGTTGAATAAATAGTAATATATTGTTTATTATATATTTTATGGATTGTATTTGCTTTTGAATTTTATTTTAGCTATAAGCATACACACATACACACACACACACACATATATATATATATATAGAGAGAGAGAGAGGTAATGAATCAATCTTTTTCTCTATGATTTTTTACATTCATATGGTTTTAGTTCTCTCTACTCACAAGATCACCAGCACATTTGATACATATTTGCTTATAATGGATATATGGTTTACTTTTTAGCATGTATTTGCTCTCTCCATGTGAAGCAATTTGCTGAGACTAGTGAAATAGAGCTCTTGCCTATGGTTTTCCAGTCACTTTTACTAACCAGTCTGTTATGCCATGTTATCTTGTAGTAAATGTCCAGGCATACCTTCCCAGTTCTGCCAGCCCAGAAGTATACTTGGGTCTATTTAAGAGTTCTCTATTCATTTCCAGTAACTTGTGACTCAATCTATTATCTTTCCTACATTTTTAATTTTATTCCATCTTAATATAAAATACTGGCCTAAAGTCCAAACTTTAGAAGACACCAATGGATAGACCAGAAATATTTCTCCTACCCTCTTACCCAATCAAACAGACCCTGTGAAGGAACAACTGGGTCCTTGACCATTCTTTTTGTTTTTTTTTTTAAGTCATATTATGGAAATTGTTATGTATATTGCCTTTTTGTTAAAGCCAGTTGATAAATCATACTATGTCAGACAAAAGGAACTTCTTCAATTGTTTCTCTGCATGAAAGGAACATAATCTGTTCAAACACTCTCATACCAATGGATGATTGAGTTTGTCCAAACTTTTGCTCTTAGAAATAATGCTATAATCAATAAACTTGCGCAAGCTTCTTTTTGCAAGTGTGAGCTTATCTGATTAATGTTTCCTAGAAATGTAATTACTAGGTCAAAGGGTAAGTACATCTGTATTTTTGAAAAATACTAAGAAACTTCTCTCCAGAGAGGTTGTATTTTTAGGTTCACCAGAAAGAGAGAAGAGGATGCAGACTCTCTATTTCTCCATATATATGTAGTAAATGTTGTTTGGTAGAATTGGGCATTTGTTTTGATTTCTTTAAATAATTAACTAGCATTTTTTTGAAAATTCAGAGATTTAAGGACTAAGACACCTCTGTTTAATTAAATATTCTAGGCAAAGAGCACTTCATTTTCATTTAAATATGTATTCATTTTAATATCTCTAGTTCTTTATCTTATTTACTTTTAATGTAAGATGTATTTATAGATGAAAAGATTAAATAAGAGAAGTCCAAGAATAAATGCAACTCAGGATAAATCATAATTTGGCTGTGGTTTTAATTATTTTTAAAGTTGCCCCCAAACAGCATGGGCTATTTAGTCAAGTCATATACAAATCAGAAATGATTCCTCTGACACTTTTTCGCTAGAACATTTTAGGATATATGCTTATCATTACAAAAATTTTAGCCAACTGTTAGTGTCCTAAACATTTTGTAGAGACTTGTTTAAATATGAATTGTCCTCAGAAAATACTAGTTTATTAAAATACTTAGAACTTCAAGTATTTATTTTCACTTTAAAATACTTCATTTTATGTTATTTTACTATATTTGGTGTCGAGGAATTTTGTACACCTGACAAAGACTGTGAAGTGGACTTCTCAAGTGTCATCTCCATGTAGCCTCTCCAGCCATCTCTCCGTCAATACCAGTACAATTCCTACACTCCTTAGGGTCCACCTTCCACTTTCCCAGTTTATACTGTTGGCCCAGAATCAGTCCCCTCCCTGCATTATTTTCCCGTGGCCACTGTAATAAATGGTCCCAAAGGAGGTGATTTGAAATGACAGAAAATTATCCTCTAATGGTTTAGGAGGTCAGAGGTCCAAGAAAAAAAAATGTGAAAGGATTGCACTCTCTGAAGACTCAGGAAGAAGCGTTCCTGTGTCTTCCAGTTTCCGATGGTTCCTGTTTCTCTTTTTGGCTCCACCACTTCACATTCTGGCTACCTTCTCTGTGGCTCTTGTCTATCATTGAATCTAGAGCTCATTTGGCAAATTTAAGATGATTTTTTTCCCTCAAGATCTTAAACTTCATTATTTAAAAAGGTGACGTTTGCAGGGTCTATAATTTAAACAAACATATATTTTGAAGAGTCTTCTTAACCCTATTTATTTTCAATTCTATGACTGTAAATGTTTTTTTGCCTGTGGAAATGCAGGCTCATGTTACCCGTGGTACCACAGACTCAAGCAATCCCCAGCCTCAGCTTCTCAGATAGCTGGGATTACAGGCGTGAGCCACCATGCCCAGCTAATTTTTTGGGACTAGATCTTGCTATGTGCCCCCGATGGGACTCTAACTGCAATCCCTGGTCCCGGCCACAGCTTCCTAGGCTGCCGCTTATAGGCATGCACCACCATGTCCAGCCCCACTGTAGTTAATTTTGCCTTTATATCTTTAACTTCAAAAGTGGAGAAATACAAATGTCTTTCTAAGTGTTTGACATTATTTGGCATTATTTTGTTCTTAAGAAAAGAAAAAAAAAAGTACCAAAAAGGCTTCTGGAACATTCTACGTTAATCGGGTTCCTGGTGGGACAAGAAAAGACTGTGCAGAACAGAGATGACTCTGTCCAAGGCTGATAAAATCTGGCAGCTTCCATGAAGCAGCATTTGCCAGCCCAGCCTTCCCAAGTAGCACATCCTACAGCAAAACCTTGCAGTTGATCCAGGAAATTTCACTTGAGAATTCTCAGTTCTAAGAGAATCAGTGTATAGGGGATGAATCCACTCCCACTAAAACCCGCAGATAGGAAAGCCTCTGAAGGAATCAATTGAGGTACAGCCATGCCTGGAATAATAATTTCCTCAAACTCACAAATATAGAGATCCTTTCATAGCTCTAGATTCAGCCCTTTTCATTTACCTGCGATTCATTGTAATGCATTTGTTTCCTCCTCTTTAATGAATGGATATTGCTTCCCTAAAATTTAAATTTTGTTTCAATACATATTTATGATATCATTGTCTGTGCTAAAGCAGGCGATTTTAAGATGATCTATAAGTATACTCAGACAAATTCACTGCTCAAATGAATTCTGCCAAAATATTTCTCATTAATCTTAAGCACATTGCAGGTGTATTTATTAACACAGAGGACTTGGAGTTAGAATGTCATTATCCTTTCTGACATATTAAGCCATCTTTAATTTGCCCTTATCAATTGGAAATTTCTCTTTTTCAAAGATATTAGATAACTCTTAAGGTGTTAAGCTACATAGAGTGATTTGGAGGCGCAAGGAAGACAGGAGGAATTATTAATCTTATGCAAATGACTACCTAATTTTCAAAGGGCTCAGCTACCATTGCAGACAGAAAGACCCATAGACTATCCAGGAGGAAGATTATTTCCTGTTTATTTTATTGATCCTCTGTAACTTTTTCCTTGGCAGGTATAGCTCACTTGTGGAATTTGCAGAGAGCAATCATTATTAAATGTCAGGGTGACATTTGATTAATCCACTCTATTTAGATGTGGAACACAAATCATGGATTTATTCTAACAACATAATTACTATGCCCCCATTTTCAATGTTCAATACATTTAGAAATTCCTTTAAAAAAATCCGTCTTTCACTTATGAGTGCATTGTAACTCTCTGTAGATCAGGCTCACTCCAGCATCATACTATTATAGAGAGATTGTTAGCACAGCAGGAACTTAAATCCATTGTTATTGGTTTCACTTAAATTTTTAAAAATTACACATTTCTTTACTGATTTCTAATACTAGGAAGTGGATCCAAGGCTCTAAGATTCTCTCCAATTTAAGGTTCTTCATTTGGTTCTCATTTTCTTTGAGCTCCAAAGAGAAACCAAGTCATGAACATTATGTATCTCTTCAGAAAAGTCTCCCAGTTCTTAGACAATATAATAAATTCTTATCTGTCCATTTACCTGCCCATTCATTTCATCCTTCATCGTGCCATTCATTTGTCCAATAAATAATTGTAGATACTAATGATACAGCAGTGAATAAAAAGTCCCTGCAATCTTGAACTTACACTTCAATGAAAGAAGCCAGACAACAAAATAAATCAGAACCTACATAATTGTGATGGGTGTTGGGAGTGAAACACAGGACAAGAAACTTGGAGGAGTGAGTTGCTAAGAAGAAAAGCATTTGGGAAGACTCTTGAAATCAATGAGGAGGAAACTGTGTAGATCTGTGGAAGAAGATGCCAGCAGAGAATGAAAATCACCCATCATGAGAGACATTCTCTGTTTGATGGTGTCATCTGCATATCTCACTCACCCACACCTGGCTTCCTTTAGTCTGGGTTATAACTCTCTGCAACAAAACAAAGCAAAAAGTCCTTTTTTTGCTTGACCTTCAATTTGCTTGCAGACCTCATGGGTGATACTTTTCTCCCTATTAAAATATTTCCTCAACTTCTATCATATTACCCCCTTCCTTTATTGCAAGAGTGTTTCCAAATAAAATCTCATCTTAAATCCAGGTTGTTTTTATAGTGTTTTGAGCAGAGAAGGGATATGGTCAATGGGAGTTTATGAATAAAGGCCTCAGTCTGGGTGCCAAGTAGAGAAAAGCAAGTATAGGTGAATGTATAGCAATGTATAGTGAACCAGGGAGGTTGTAAGCAAACTAATGCTCATTTAAGATGCAAATCAGTTCAGTTCAAGAGATTGATCTTTACCAATTTGTTACTCAATAAGTATATAGTAGGTGCCTTTTTTGCAAATATTATTCTAGGCTGTATGGTATCTCAGCAAAAGAAGATCGAAGCTTCAGGAGATTTGCATTCTGGTTGGGAGACATAGAGTCTAATAACATCAATTCTAAGAGATACAGAGGTAAACCGGATAATAGTATAATGCCTGGGGGGAATGGAAGTTAAATTAAATTGGTTGGGATTTGACGTGGAACAATCTTTCTGAACAGGTGACACTGGACTTGAGAAGTTGCGGGGATGGTCAAGAACTGGACATAATCACATTCAGAAAGTGGATGATTATGTCTAGATATGGAGGATTATGTGATGTGAGCTCTATGAGCAAGAGAGGTTCAAGATCCAGCACCTGTGAATCCTCGCAGGTCAGAGTGAATCGTTGGGTTTTTATCTTAAGTGTGATAGAAAGACAGGAAAAGTTGAGACAGTGATGGTGGAGACTTCCTACCATCATTTTCCTTTTTCCCATTTACTCCCAGGAGGCAGGGGGAGAAGACTGGAGTCTCTCTTGGTACCATTTTTGCCTTATATTTTTAAAGAATTTAATTCTTAGGAGTTGGAACTTTTATTTATAACCTCATTGGTAGGATAAACAGGTTTAACAGTTTGAGATTTTTACAGAATGATTTACATATAAATTTTAGATGTTGCCCCATTGTAAAGCAGCCCTTAAGTTTTTTAGAATAGGGGGTCATTTTCCTTTTGTTCTGTTTCTAAAAGAAAGGAAGGCTCCCTCCAATGGCCATTATTCTTTTAGAACATGGTGGATTATGAACTTGGTGTTAGCGAAGTGTTCCTGACTGCCATTATTTGAAATTCCTTGTGGGAGAGGGGAGAAAATTACTTCTGGAAGGTGCATTTACTCTTTAAGGGTGCTAGTTCATCACTCCCCATCATTATGTTGCAATTTCCTAAAAGGCACAATCCTCTCCACCTCATTAGAGCATAGCTAAAAGCGAGTTTTACTTGGAGTACGTAGTAGGCTTTCCATAAATGTATGCTGAATGGATACAATTTGAGCAGCTGGTGGTGATGTTTGTGACTTAACTCTAACTAAAATGTCCATTCTGATTAATGAAATATGCCTGCTCTGAAATGTTCCCTTCATTTTGTTCAGTACAACATGATGCATGGACTTCCACCAGCATCATCAGACTCACTGTAGAGGCTAAGTGCATATAGTGAAGCATAGCAGCTCCTATTCATGCTGTGTTTTGTATGAAAGTGACAGTAAAAATGTAAACAACTTCATTAGTGGCACTTACTACACTTAAATGGATAGTTGAAAGAGTAATTGTTGCACCAGGGAAAAGTAGGTGCTTTCGTTTTTAATAAGGTTTGGATGGCATAATTTTCACTTTTGTCTCAGTAGCACATACATTCATCAAATCTATTTAATGCTATTATTTTTCCTATTATACCAAAACACCTCCATTGTGTATTAGCACAACTCATTCTTCCTCTTGCACTCAAGATTCTAATGAAAACTGCTCCTTGTAAATGACCCAGAAAAGTGACATGTGGAAGCAGGTTGAGAGCAATTCTTTATATGCACACATACCAGCTCATAGTTGCTGGCCCCAGCATGCAAAGCAGCTTAAAGCTCAATAGTCTTAACCAGATGACATGAATCCAAGACACCACTGCTGAGACTATCCCTAGCAGTCACATTTTATTTTTTCAGTAGCTGATGTGAATTACAAAAATACTTGGAGAAGCTTAGGGGTAACTACTCAGTGTATAGTTCATACAAATAATGGCTCCTTGTTTACAGAGTGCAGAGGCTAAAGCTATGGTGGGTAGCTCTTTGTACATGGATTGATGGATTAGGTTCTTCAGAGGGGATTTCTCTCTCTCTCTCTAGACCCTCTCTCTCTCCCTCTCTGCTGTCATTCTCTTTCTCTTCTCTCTCTGCCCCTTCTCTGTTCTCTCCTTCTTTACTGCCCCCCTTCTTTCTCTTTTTCTATCTCTGCTAATTTTCCTCCCATCCATTTCCTTACTTTTTTTTATTTGTTTGTTTTTCCTCTCTAGTATGTAAAGAATATAACCTGGATGGCAAATTAAGAAAGGGGAAAAGTCTTCTATTGGAAGGAAACTTAAGTGGATAAATAGATTAACTAGCAAGGTCAAGGGAGCCCCAGTGAAGCAGAAGAATTAAGAAATAAGTTTCAAAACTATTGCTCTCAAGATATTCATTAGCAATTAGTATTAAGGAAATGCAATCATAATCACTAAGATATTACCTCACATCTGTGAGAATAGCTACATCAATGAGACTAGTCACAACAAGTGTTCAAGAAGATGTGGGAAAAAAGGAACCCTGGTATACTCTTAGAGGGAAAGTTAAGTGGCACAGCCTGGATGGAAGAATATTGAGATCTTGAAATTAAAAATAGAATGATCATATGTTTCAGTAATTACACTTCTTTGTAGCTGTCTGAAGAATAAAAACACTAACTCAAAAAGATATCTGTACTCCGCATAAATGCATAGTAGCATTTCTTAGAACAAAGAAAGTATGAAAACAACCTAAGAACCCAAAAGCAAACCATGGCCAAAAGATACAAGTACACAAAGGAATACTACTCAAAATAAATCTTGTTACTTGTGACAATATGGACAGAACTTGAGGGGATTATGCTTAGGGAAATGAGTCAGAAGGAAAAGACAAAACTGGTGGTTTCATGAAACCCATGTGGAATATAAAGAAACAAATCAAGTTAACAGATAAAACTAAATCAAAAAGTTCCCAGGTGAAGATGTGGAGTAAAGGAAAAAGGGGGTTCCATGGACCATGATGGAGGCTGCAAGTTTGCTTGTGGGTGTGGTATGGGGATGCAGATTTGCAGACATGTCTACCTGTGCTGCTTAAACATATATAGATTCTTGGAGACTAGTGTTGCCTCAGTTAAAAATATTAGTATCATGTAGTTTAATATCAAGTCCAAATATAACCTGTTGTTTTCAAATATGTGTATAAAAAATGGAGGCTTGGGAGATTTTGTCTGTAACTGTCCTTCTGTGATGTATCTAGAATTCACATGCAATTGTCAGTTAAATGGGTTCATTTCTAGGAAATCAAAGCATTCTACGTTATGTTGAGCTTTCCCATATTTTCTTTCCATGTGGAAATCACAAATCTAAAAAAAATAGAAGTGTATATGCACTGTACAAAAATGACCTAATGAAAATGGAAAGGTAATTTCGTGGGGGCCAGACAACAATAAAACATGTACTTACTTCCAATGAGACTCTGACTAATCATGCATTAGATTTTTGATTGATAAAACTATAACTACCTCCTTTTCATTTTGTAACATGTCAGAGATTGCTTAAGATGCCAATGAAATGTTAAAATGATTTATTTCAAAACTGTTCATAAATCCCCATCATAATTTAGTGCACAAAATCTTAATTGCTTTGAAATTAATGAAACATTGGTATATATTTAAAAATAAATATAAAAAGAAACCTGACTGAATAGCACATCACACTAAAATTCAGATCCATAGACATTATCTTACTAGAGAATTATCTGACTTCTTAGAGATAGCAAATATGTTCATGAACTAAACTTGCAATCTGAGGAAAGCATTTTGGATTCAGCCACAGCTATTTACTTGTCCTATATTGTTAATTTTTGAACCATCATCATAATTGTTGCAAGTGGATAGGACCAACATGCATCTCGTTCTTTGTCCACCCTTGAATTAACCCAACTTCCAGTTTCTAGGCAAATGGATACAACATTGTGTGGGTGAAAAAAAATGATTCTTTTTAAGAGTAGGATTCTTCCAGAAACAGGAAAACATGCTGGGTTTCCTGGATTTGGAGTAATTAAATAATGTTTAATATGGCAAGTAAAAGGCTTGAACAAGAGAAATGTGTTTAGTGTAACTAATTAGCTTAGCTGTTGCTAATTTTCCTCAGCAATGCATCCAGAGAAAACAAATAGTAAAAGGCTTCCTTTATATTCACTCACCTGGAAGGGTAAACTCTATCATTCATTCATCCTTCAAACCACATCACTTTTGAAGGCTGGTCAAAAAGACATGAATCAGGGCTGTTCGGTGCAAACACGAGGTAAGGTCAGTCTATTACTTGCAAGGCTTGTGAGTTTCTTGATACTTTGCTCTTCTGAACCTGAATGATCATTTATGATTTCTGTTTTTATCCTGATCTCTTATTACTAACTCACAGCAGTGTGAAACTACCCCTCTGTCACTTCCATAATATCATAGCTGAAATGACCAGGGGTCCAGAAGTCCAATTTCTCTATCTCCTTATAGACATTGATACAGTTGCCAAGTTTTCTAGTCTTCACATATTGGATTAAACTTATCCTCTTCTTATCATATCAAATCTAAATTAATGTACAACTGTGCAGAATAGTTTCTCAGATGCTACAATCTTCAAGATGACAACAAGGAGACTTCTCAGACTCTCTACAACCAAGATACTTGGCCACTTCTAGTGATAACTCAGTCCTTCAATGTGCAAATACAGATTTCATTGCCTCTTAAATTTTCCAATTGTTTATTTTTTCTTTTATCTACCAACAAGATACTTTGCATATTATGAATCCTCTCTTCTAATGGTTAGGGTATCAATTTCTTCCTTTTCTTGCTTCTAAATATTTGTGTAAACTTTCTCATATTTAAAGACTAAAGTCCTAATTCAACCCAGGATCTCTAAAACCATCTTCTTTAAATTAAGTTACCTAATCCATGTCGACTGTAAGTAGTCAAACTTACACCACTTATGATAATGTAAATTGTTTACATGTCTGTGTGTCTAATTTCTAGAGGTAACCTTTAAAAGAAAGGATAATACTCAGGTATTATTATTCTAAACTTTGTGTACATTTTGCCATTTTGGTCCTGTTTATCACAGAATTTTATGCAAGCTTATACCCACACATCTAGAAAATTCAGAAATTTAGAGATACACATATGATTCTTGGTAGGTTAGATGATATAAAAGTTTAACTTTGAGAGAAGTCACTACCTCTTGTTCTTCACGATATTCCATTATATTTTCAAGGTCTTATGTGGCTACAATCTATTGTAACCCCTCATTCATGTCTAGTTAGCTGAGAATCAAGTGAATTTTAAGACTCTAACAGCAAAATACAGAATATTATATTTTGATATTTTAGATGATTAATTTTCATCCTTGAATAAACTACAATGTGTTATATGAAATAATTTAAATATGTAACCTATTATATATCATAAAATTTGTATAAGCTATAATTTCAAGCACTCAGCAGTCGACTTGATAGTTGCAATGAATGCAACTTACCTGTACTTTTTGTTTATTCATACAGTTAACAAAACTACATCTAAACCAATAATAGAAAAGAATTAGTGAGTTTCCAGTGGACTAGCTAGAGTAAAATTCATCATTTTGAATGATCAAGATAAAAGGAAAATTTTTCCTGCTTCAGGTCAGGTAATCAGGTAGCTGCGAGCATCCTCATGTATGGAGAAAGGAGATGAACTGGATTCCAAGATTTTATTAACCCTTTGCATTGCACAGAGAAGGCAGCAACATTTTCTTAGACTTGTGTGTAATGCATTTCTAACAGATTCCATGTTTTTCTCCAAGGGAGATGGATCCAAGGCCACTACACAGAAAAACAGTGGCCACGGACTAATTGCTTTTAATACTACCTCACAAAGAGGTTTGAAATGGAGGACTTGCCATGAGATATAAATGAATTTCTGCATTGATGGACTGCAACCAGCAGTGACATTTGACCTGTTTGCTATTGATTGTGTAGCACAGTAATTCCTGGAGTATAGGAACAGAGGTCTCTTGAAGCCCTATCTATAAGGAAACTGCATTCTATACACACATCTTCATTTTTCACTCATTGATAAATTTCTGCTTGAGCAAAGCAATTTCTTCATGTAGTCTCAGAACTCTTTTTTTGGTTAATCTATGGCATCTAGGTAATTAGTTACAGTTGTCAATATAATAAAGTAGGTAGTTGAATTTGCAAGAGTAGTAGCGTAAATTAATCACTCATGTTTGATGGCTTTGCAAAGGACAGTTCCATTTAAAACTGTGGAAATATAAATTAAGGGCAAATTCTATCTGAACTTGTTCTCTTTTTTTTTTTTTTTAAATAATGTCCTGCCCAGATTCCTTACATCAGAAATGTATAAGGTTTTCTCCCTTTGGATGAAGTTTCCTTTCTCAATGCCCAGTGAACAACTAAATAGTTCCTCTTCTCAGTAGATAGAAATTTCTACATTCTTCACGCAATCTAGATCTTTCCTTAGTGTGATGCAAAGTTTTTTGGTTTGTTGCCTTTAAGTCTCAATGACTTTTAAAACACTGTTCTCTTTTGCTTTTGTTCTTATGAGTCCCCAGTGTACTTTTAAAACAAATTATAGAGTGTAGATGGTAAGTTTCACCACAACAAGCCCTGAATCCAGACTGAAAAATTGACAGAGTTTATTAAATATCCTTTCCATCTATTGCTTTGTATAATATAGTTGGCTCTTTGTCTTGCATTGATCCAACCTGAAAATAGAGTTTATTAAGTTTCTCCTTTGAACATCCAAGGATACTGTTGCTAAAAGATCTTAGAAGACTGGAAAGAAATGACTTAATTCGATTTTCAATTTTTGTTTTACTGATGACAGTTTAGAAAAAATAAAGATAGCACTGATAAAATTGAACTCTGTTAAGTATACCAAGGTTATCTTTCATCCCTTCATTGTAAGTGATGTTGAATAGTTTAGTGTAACTTTGATAGTTTTTTTTTTTTTTTTTACAAAATTGTGTATTTTAGAATCACAAAGTAATACATGTGTTTGGATTTTTCTCTAAAATTCTTGCCTAAATATAAGAACTCCAAGGAGGATTACTCTTAATGTTGTAGTATGCTCATCAATTAAAAATGACAAATTTGACAATTTTATGATAACATGGATGTACTTAGAAGAAATCACATTAGCAGAAACAAGTCAGAAAGAAAAACACAGAAACCAAATGGTCTCACTAATATATGGGATATAGGAAAAACAAGCAAAAGACCAGGAGGAAAAACCAAAACAAGTTAAGAACCAAACTGAAGTACACACACCTGGGGTAGGGTGGGGAATGAGAGGGAGTGAACAGGGAAGGAAGGAGGTGGGTATCCCCAGGGAAAATAAAGATGTTAAATAAATAAATGAATAAATGAATAATTAAATAGGTAGATAGATAAATAAGTGAAACATTAAATTGAAGAAAGAAAAGCAAAGGGGATTACATAAATAAGGCTAAAGGTGTCAGCTGCCTGGTGAAAGATTGGTAAATTGCTAGCTAATAAAATGGTTGTTATGTACAGATGTTTATTGATAGTGATACACATGTGTACCATATGTAATGTTATAATGCAATGATACATCAATACCTCTTTCTAATGAGGGTAGTAAGTATAATACATCCTAAACATCTTTCCATCTATGATTTGAGTTTCTAGAAACTCAATTTAGAGGGACTTTAATGAAAAATGTACTAGGAAACTTTCTATAAAGCTTACTTTCCTCTCAATTCCAATTTCTGATACATTTCAGCATCTCCAAAGATTCTTCATGATCAAAATGATAATAATATTCTCACAAGCACTAATGGTTATGTTCACTGTTTGCATTTATAGGCTTAGCATGTCATCAACCAGTCTATGACAGGCTTGTGTCATTTGGTTGTTGGTTGAGATAGATGCTTTATTTGATGGAAACCGAGTTAGGATTGGAGAGAAGCCGAGGATCAGCCAATTCCATTCATCCTTTGCTGACACATTGACCGAGGGTTACTTCCAGTATTTGTTCTTACAGAAAATACCTGAAAGTGGTGCATGTTGCCTGAAATTGCCATTGTCTAAAAACATCCATCCTGAAGTAAACCTCATCATGTAAAAGTCACAACCCTTCCACTACATCAATTATATTACACAGAAATACTCCCATTTTGTTAGGAACTGCAATGTACTCCTGAACTATAAGCAACTTTAACAACCGGTTTTGTATAATTTTATATTCAGAAGAACATGAAAAAAAGACTACAACTGTGTTAAAATATTTAATCTGAGAGAGACACTGATCACAGGAATGATGCTATTTTGCCCTGAAAATGCAATATCTCTTCAGATAACAAGAAAAATCCTAGTCAACCACTGGAATCAGTAAAATGAACAGATTTTTGAAGACATTAAGTGAATTGCCCAGGGCTGTATATATAGCTAATAAGGGTCTAGCTGGGATTTGAGCTCAGATGTCTGTAATTCCACATCTCATAATTCCATAGTTTATATTTTTAAAACATAACTAATATTATATTTGAATAATATGAGATTTTTATAAGATTAATTAATAAGTGAGTTTAAAGTTAAACAATTGCTCTATGAGAAAGTGTTCAAAACCTTTTTTTAAGTGAAAAATGATATATTTTATTTAATTGTAAGAGGAGTTACAGAACTCTTACTGTGGTTGATGACTCTTGGTCTTGCCAGTCAAAGAGACTGTTCATGCAGGTCATCACATGAGAATTTAGACAATTTCTTCTTAAATGCTTTCATCAAATCAAATTCCCTATACTCTAGGTTACCTGAATAAAACACATGATCAGGCTTTCTTAGAGCCTATGTTAGTCAAGGCACTGACTCTTTTGCTGCTCTCTCCAGAAGTACAGTAACTCCAAATAGCAATTGTTTCCTTTCTTATGTATCAAAGTTATCTCAGAGAACAGCAGAAAGGGATGTTTCAAACAGAAAGCAATACAACCTTCCTTCAACATCTGTGCACAGACACACCCCTATACCCCATCCCCATACAATCACAGTCTAGCTTGAAAGATTTGCAAAAAAAAAAAAAGGCACCCTTATCATGTAAACATTACAAGTCAGTCCTATTTATGTTTATATGTATGCCTGGTTTATAAATGGAGTGTTTCAAGACCATGTACTAAGGTGTTACAACTTTATCACTTACTTTATTTATAAAACTATAAATATTTCTGGGCTATATCTCCACTTCTGTGTGTATAAATGAGCCTCAATTTAACCACCATCAAAATTCCTTGTTCTAGTAAGCACTATATTATACACAGAATTGCAGTGTTATTTTTGTTGTGATTTGTTAGTCCCTTCACCATGGTTATGCATATTGCACATATGAGAGAAGCCATCTGATTATCTTTCACTTTCTGACATATTTTGCTTAGCATAATCACCTCCAGGTCTTGAAATTTTAAAATGAGAACATGCTTTTCTCAATGCCCAGTAATTAACTGTTCATATATTGTATCTGATGAAATGCCTAGTATACCAAAGGCTCTTTGAGTAAAAATAAAGCATCTGTTAATACAAAAACCAATCTGCCCCCACTCCCTGCTGTGGCTGAACACTACTATAGGTCTAGCACTGTTTCAGAGTGTGTGAGGAACACACAAAAATAGAGAACATAATTGAACATGATTCCTACGATAAAGAGTCTATGAATGCTAGAGGAGCAAAGAAGGAGCAAACACAATGCATAGCCTACAAGGGTATTAAGGGTATTAAGGCCAGTGGAGTTTGTAGAAGGACCCTCCATCCACGGAATACTGGGGAAGGCAGGCTCCATGTTGGTAGGAAGAGAAACAACAGACTAAACTGAAAGTATTCAGAAGGGTCATGCCGTTGTTATCACAGGGCAAAGTGAAGTTCATTTTTCCCACCAAGTAATTCTAATGCCAACCACAGGTTTATAGAAGGAAGTCACTTCCATTCACTGGAAATGAATATTCACGATATTCAGATGTGGAAAACATCACTTTCAATTTTCCCAGCTTATTACTGAGGAACTGGAGGTGGGGTAAAATTGAGGTGTCTTCATCAAGAGCACATGGTCAGAGACAGAAATGAATTTGGAAACCAGGAAGGTTGCTTCCTCTGTTTTTGTTGTTTCAGTCCTCCACACTGCACCCCACCCCAAGTGGTAATTTTTCACTTACTCTGCTAAGTGGTACTTGGGTCTTTTTAAGTTCAGCGAACCTCGTCTGGAGAGTGAAAAAGTCACAGTCAATTCCTTTTAGTTAAGTCATTGATCAGTGGCTTGTATCAAGTACCCAAATTAAATTCAGACTTCACTAATTTGCTGAAACTTGAAATGGAACAAACTTGTATTTAGTAGCACCTGAATCTGAGTGTCATTTTGCTTGACTGCTTATGTATACTAATTGGCCATATTTTCAATAAATTGAGATAAAGCAGGTTTTATGAGGAGCTGAAAATATACAGAATTTAAGGATGTGAATGTCTTCAGTTGGAGTGTATTTTCAATATGTTGGCTCTTTCCCTCTCTCACACATGTTTAAAAATACAATTTTATTTTCAGAAACAATTCTTAACTCAAAATTATTGATTAAAGGAGGCAAATATTGTTCTTCCACTAGCCATAATCCAGCAATCACTATACCACAGGTTCCTACTGGACTTCATAAAGAATTTTTATCAGAACTTGTGTTTTTCTGAATTTGTAGAGGTAAACAGTTCTTCAAGTCACACTTTATTAATCTTTATGAGAGAATGCAAACCATTCTCTCTCTGTGAGAGAATGGACATGGAACTTCAAAGGTGTACCGAATTACTCACAATCACCCTGATATTCATTTATCTCTGAGGGAACCATTTAACAACTGGGATTTTTTTTTCTAGCCACACGCTAGTAATGAGCATAAACAGCTTACCTTCTAGACTTTTGGAAAGAAGTAGAGAATAGCTCAACATGGACAGCAAATTCAAAATTTTTGGATGTCTCCCTATAAAAAAATTGGAGTCAGAATCCTCTCCCCTCTTCTATATCAATGTCACTAGGTCCTGTCCTTCCCCAAAGAAACATCTTTATGACTTTCCTTGCTGATTATATTTCTGCCATTACCTGAGGCTGTATTACCACATGACCTCAGTCACAAAGGCACATTACCTGTACCTCTTGACAATTGACTAGTCAGCCCCCATCCACATCTTGCCCCGGTCCCTCTCTTTCTCTCAGACACACATATAAACACAGTTATTTTTCAGAAAGAAAATATTACTTCCATTACCTTCCTGCTCAGCAAACTATTGTACCAAGTGAAAATCTTTTTTGCCCGATTTTCATCAGCCTCCACTCACCCTCCAAAGAGATTCACTGAGTATCTTGCTCCTTACACACCACACAGACTGCTAAGATCACCTTTGTGGTTTGGTTCAGGCTATTCCAACTGCCTGAAATGCAATTTCAGGCTTCGATGTCTATACCAATCATAGAAATAGAGACTCTAAAGAATTCCTGTTGTCTATCCATCATCAGACACACATTTCAACTCCTTTGTCTCCAAAAAAGTGAGTATTGACCAATCCTGTCCACATAATGTGCATATGATAAAGTTTTTCACTTATAATGAGGATTCAGTTGCCAATATTCTTCTAACGTATGTATAACTCAAAGTAAAAGGTTGTTCCTTTAGGGTCTATGTGTCATTCATAGCTTTTAGTATAGACATGAAGGTTACTTACTAATAGAAAATCAGTTAAAATTTCATTAAATAACACTGTAATTTTATTCAGCCCCCAAGATTGAGATATAGTCTTAATCATATACATAAGGTGTAGATGTTTACCATTTATAAGCCAGGTCAATAGAAATCACTCTTCTGTAGACAATGTCAAGGGTAAGATACAACTGCAGTAGGAACCTTGTCCTTGTAGAGATGCCACAACTCCATCATCTGACTCCATGTTCCATGGTAAGATTTGGCACATAACTCTGACTTTATTTAACTATTTAAAAGAATGATTTTATGAAATACATAAAGGACATTTTGACACATCAGAAAATGCCACAGGTATGTTTCCTGCAGGGCTAATGCATTCATGCTTCATAAGTAAATGTTAAGACACTCACCTTAGGGTCAAACTAATCAGCAACAATGTGGACCTCTGAAGCAAGTGAACATCTCACAACTGCAGTCTTTTCATTTTCTAGTTCCTATCCCATGGGCATGATTTAAAAATAGTATCAATATGGACTTCAGGGGAAGTTTCTGTTTTTGAGTTGAGATTTTTTTTTTTTTTTCTGAACTGTTCTACTCAATGAGCTCTTGAGGCAATGCTGGGTATAGGCTGGTGAGAACCTGGTAAATTCTTTTCTTTGAGGTAAATCCTTCAGTTGCTATCTAGTTCCCATAAGATATACATGTCCTTTGCAGAACTTGACTTTACTAAAGAGACCTTCCACAAAAACATTTCCACAAAATATCGGTTGTCTCTTTTAAGATAATGATATATCCTGCCCCTTCCTCCCACCATATTACATTCCACAGGATCCTGTTTTTTCCTTTTTTATTGACCACATTGTATCTATATTTTTGCATGGCATAAAAGCCCCTAAGGAACACAATAAAATTGCTGTTCTTGGCTTGTTTGCTTTCAGCCCATTCTCTCTTAACTGATTTATGTCATTCATGCTTCTTCCTCCTTCAACCCTAATCCCAACACTGATATAGCATTGTGTCCAACATCACATGGCAAAATTTGATCTGAAGAACAAAACAGATACTGAAGGCAAAGGATTGGATGTTGGATGGAATTTATCACCTATCAGATTCCCATTAATTCAATTCAGTTTTTCCAGAAATCTTGAGGTTCAACTCTTCTTTTGACAGTGTGATCTCTTTATCTTAATAACAACTCACCTACATATGAACCGCCCCCCCCATCTATCTCCCACTTGTAATAATAATTTAAAAAAACCCTATCCAGAGATCAGTGAAAAGTGTTTTAAACTAAATTTTCATCTGAGTAAAAAAAATTCTAAAGAATTGTTGTCTATGCCACTCTAATAGCCTGTCTGGTTCCCATCTTAGCTTGAAAATACATGCACTAAAGAGAAAAAAAATGTGGGTTTAAGGAGATATCTTCAATTAGCCAATACAGCATGGCCCATTTTTAAGATACCATTTAAAAATTATTTAAAAATAGAAAAAAAATGGAACACAAAACTTTCCTCAGTAAGTGTGATATTCTTTGAGTAGAATGAATATTGACTGAATCTAATTATAAAGTCACCAAAGGATACTATCAGAATATTGAGGTTAATATGTTGAGCACTGTATGATAATAGGGCAAATTATTTTCTGCTTAATTGTATCTTTCTCTAAAGAAAAAATAACTTGTTCTACATTGTCAGTTGCTGCTAATAAGTTTGAAGACAGTTGCTAGTAGTTTGAGAACTTTCCCCTGCTATCATCCTAGCATGCAAGTCCCCTTGTGTGTGTGCAAAAATAAAAGCATTTCAGGTAAGTTAATTACACATGAAAGCTATGAAAAAATAATAACTAAGAACTATCTGGGGTTTATTGATGGCAGATTCTATGCTAATTTTTTCCCAGATATGATTTCCTTTTTTAATGCATCTTATGAAATGAGTCTTACTATTATTCCCAATTTACAGATTAGAAAATTATGGTGTTATGGTAGAAGAAATTTAATTAGAACCAAAATCCTACCATTAGGAAGAGAAAGAAGTCATTATCATTCGCCTAGAGTCTGGCTCCAGAGTTCTGTTTCTGATTTTACATCCTAAACATAAGTTCTTATATAATGGAATTGATAAATTTAGCTCCTTATGTAGATCCTACTTCCCCTTTTTCCTTACATTGTCAACAAGCCTCACCCAACCTCTACCTAGTCCAGTTATCACAAGTGAAGGCTGGAAGGTGAAAGTCAAAAAGCATGTAACATTCCTCCCCTCTCTCAGCTAAATCATCAGTTCTTGAGTGACTCTGGGCACCACAAGTACCATAAGGAGAAAATTCCCAACTTCATTGTTTGTTAGAAAACTGGATCCAATCTCCATGGCCTCAACCATTCAGGTGTGGCAAGAGATTGTGCAGTCTGGAGCTTCTGCAGCCACTTTGCTAACATGGGAGCACTGCTCAAGCATAAGACTATGTGGAAGGAAGGCAGAGAAAAATGACAGAAGTTACCAGGATCTTCCTGATATCTTCGAACAACTGATTAAATTGATCTTAATGTCTGACCCTCATGCACTTCTAGTCTTATAAACTGATAAATCCCCTTCAGTTGTTAAAACTGGTTAGCATACAAGTTGCAGTCTAATTTACCTGCCTTTTAAATTCTGAGTCCTAAGAAAATAGTAATGTTCTTCTGGTGGATAAGCAATTCCATGAATGGAATGTGAATCAGATGCTTCATGAAGTCACATTATTCAGGCCAATAGGTCAATCACCAACACACATTTTTGTTATTTAAATGTTTGTAGGTCAGAGATGGCAAATACCTAGGGTGTCAACTGTGTCCATCCAGATACCCCAAGCAGATATTGCAATTCAATCACCTTAGTGCATCTGTTAGGTCAGTGTTCCTTCTCATCACAGTACTTGAACCACAATCAAGAGATCAGTCTACGAACAAAATTTGTGATCACAAATATAAGTAATAGCTAATTTCGATTATAATATAGACAATATTTTGAGGAGGCATTTCATCCAAAAGCAGCCTTTCTCCATAGTAACACTTTTATAATTGGTAGTTGCACTATCATCAAAAAAGCAAGCATACTATAAATCAGAGGATAATGGGAAATGTGACAGGAAAACATAATTCAACTATAAACCATATAGTAATTTAAAATAAATATAAGACTAGGTTCTGAAGCTTATCAAAACCAAAATTTGCTACAAAAATTTATTTTAAGCATCTCTGTCATAAATGACATTTAGAATTTATAAAACTATAATTCTGATGCATCATCAATTTCTCTTAAAATCAACCTATAAAATGATATGTTGACTGAAACTTTAATTGACATTTTAATCCAGATGGGCATTTTTGGTGTGATTGTGATTTCAATTCATTCAGAAATAACTGATCAGTTACCAGTAACAAAACAGTTATCCAATTAAATTCGAAAATAGTTTCCTCATTTAAAATAAGTGTATAGAAACATCACAATTCCTTATTTATTCCTCTGATATTACAGTGATATCCAGATTCAGAGGTTAACTTAATCATCATATCCCACTCCAGGCCCCATCAAGATAATGATTTTAAAACAATATCAATAGTTTAAAACAATTAAACTTCATTTTCTTATCCTGTCAACTGTATATATAGGTATTCCACATTGTTCAAGTATCAATCTTAAGGGATACCATCTATGCTGTAAATCATTATATGAACCATCCCATAATCCTTCATTAAGGTATATAGGAATCTAGCATTAATTTGTATGTAAGTATTTACCCTGAACTGGGTACTATTTTTGGTATTGGGGATGAGTAACAGTAAATCAACAATATACACTCCTGCTCATATGGGGTGAGTCTGGTATTTTTTCAGCAAAACTGAAGTTTGCTAACTCTCATAATTACATGTATTCATAGTCTTAATGTTGTTAAAGATTTTACAAAATGCTATTGTCTGTACTCAATGAAAACAAATGTATTCTGATATCCCAAGCCCTACCTGAGGGGGTGTTCACCTTTAATAGTTCAGTCATTTCTATGCTACTTGATTATAATACACATCATAATCCTTAAAATCTTGCTCTTGAGGACATTTCAGCAGAATTTGAATCCAGCGGATCAACAACATGTTCAGTCTGCATGGGTGTATTATGTCTGCCTCAATAATACAAGAGATAAATTGACTGATCAGTTAAGAGTTCTTGATCATGACCTGGTAATTTACTGTATTCATGGAGATCCAGGAATATATCAAGTATCCTGAGAGATGGTAAAGTGTCACTAGTGTGGCTGTTATGCAGCTCAAAAAAGAGAAATGTGGAAAGTTTTCCAATAATAGCATAACTTTGAATCAGCTCTTGTATCCCTCTAACCAGATCTATCTTTCCATATGATGAAACTGGGAAGACAAGAAAGGATGGCCATCCAAGTGGATCCTAGACCCTAAATGGTACAATCTCCCTCTTGTAGGTATATTTTGTAGAGTCAAATTGCCAGTATTTTGTCCTATCAGGTAATAGTTCCTTTCTTCACATGGAAGCCAAGCAGACCATGTAGTTGGTCTCAGCCATGCTCTCAACTTAAGGGAGGACATCTGTTCTATGGTTCTATTTTCTTGTCCTCTGGGGTGCTTTTGGACTGAATTAAACTTTAAATTCAAGCCATCTATGGGGAACATAGTCAGGAATTAATTTCTTTCCATTCCTTCCACCTTGTGTTCTTCTCTACAGCAGAATCTATGAACTTGTTATTCTTCTATTTCATCCCATGAAATTGAAATTTTGTTTGATATAGATCTTTTATTGAAAAGGTGATAGAAATTGCTTCTTTTGCATAAAGAAATGAGAAAAATGCATAATACAGTAAAAGAGGAATTATGTTAATTATTAATAGAGTTTGTATGTCAGACACTAACAAGCTATTTACCAATTTAATTTCCTTTTCTCTCAGGCTTTATTTCCCTTCTCTTCTTCTAGTTAGGCTTGACCATATTATTGAGTTCTAAATAAATGCAATAGATTCAGAAGTGATCTACATATTGGCTATAGAAATCATTGTGCTCAGATTCTTCAGCTTGAAGTAGAAAACCATGGCCACGGTGGGAAGCACAATTAAAGGGAATCTTGGTATTGATATCTCATTTGAGAAGAAGTAAATGTTAATTAAGATCACCTCCTTTGAAACTCTAGGTGTCAGGAAAGAAACTATATTTGACCATTAAACATATTCAAGATTGCTTTTATTATAACTATAATAGCCTTGACAGATGTAGTTATTCCCTATTATTATATAAATCTAAAGAGTGAAAGTAGAAGCATTACAAATTGTCTTTGGAAAATGTGACAGCCAGCAGATTTTCAAAATATGAAATGTAAACCTACATATGATCTAGCCGATAATAGAAGAAGAAAGACAAATACCAAACATTTCATTCATATGTGGGCCTATAAAGACACAAAACAACAGACAAAGCTAAACTAAAGCAAACCCTAGAATTATTACTTGTAGAACTGAATTGTGGTAGTGGGGCAGGGGAAAGGAAGAAGTGATCCAATGAATCACAGTTATGGAACATTTTGCATACTTTGCTTGTCTATATGGTGTGGTCATATCTAAAGATATGTGAACCACTACCCCTAAATTATTTATGGATTTGGAAACTCATGTTGCTTTACTACAGGAAATAAAGTAAGAATATCATAGAAAAAAAAATAGATCAACTCTCAAGTGGAGTTGTTTGCTTTTCAAATGGCCCCTTTTACAAATAGTTTTCCCAATCTATAATTACAAGGAAATGTCATTAAAAACCAGAGAAATTAAGAAACCGTTTGTTGATGCATATTTACACAGAGCCAAGCAAGTGAGTCATCATTACATAAGCTGTTCAGATGTTTCCTAAGACCAGAACCATGCACATTTTTCTGTCATGGGCATGGGGAAATGTGAGCACACTAATAGTCATTTGCATGAATTTCTCAAGAAGAGTCCCGAGCAGTAGAGTCATTGAGCTTTGGATTCCCAGCAGCCTTGTGTGTGAAACTGGTCTTTGTCTATCTGAAAGCTGAGCCAGTTTCCATGGTGATAAGAACTGGACACACCTGAGGGTTCCTCACAGAAGGGCAGAGTGACAAACAGGGTGACTTCACAAAAATTTTCCGAATAACGGAGGGGATTTTTGTTTCAAGTTGCAGCTGAAGTGACTGACAAGAATTTGTGAGACCCTGGAGGAAGTCAGTGATGGATTCATTCCATTCTCCTGCCCTTGTGCTTTTGGCTCTTAGACACAAGAGCAGGACTCATGGGTGAGTTCCAGTGATCTGCTCCCACACTGAATAGCTGGAAATGAATCAAGTGCTGGCAAGAGCTGAAAAGTGAGTGGGCATGCCTCTGGCTCAGGAGAATAATACAGTTTCTGAATACATCCCGACTGGCAGCACCAAGAATGGCATTTGTCACCATGGGCCAATCTTGGCGGGAGATTATCTTACTACCAACCTGATAGGTTTGAATATATTGCAGTAATTACGAGGGCATTCAAAGAAAAGACCTCTTAACAGAGCTAGGCTGTTGTTATATTAGCAGATGAATAGGAATCACATAAAACAAGGCCAATTTTCTTTCTGAAGTTCTAGTAGCATTCAATTCCCATGTTCCTCAGGCTCTGGTGCCTTCCAAAAGCATGGAAGGGAATTCTATGCTTGTAATACATGCTGTTTATCCATAATTCCTTTTGAAAATGCATCCTTGTGATTTGTAGCTCTCAGATGGAACCAGTCCTCCAATGGCCCCGACTGGTCAGGGCAGCCTGTTATTGTCCCCAGTCCTCTATGCCACTGAAATGTGTTGGGTGAGTTAGAACAAAATCATAATATACATATATACATATATATTATATATACAGCTGTTCCTTGATTACTATCATTTGCTTATAGCAATGAGTTGATATTCCCAGTAACAGTGAGTGTGGGCATGATGGCTGTGCCATGGAAGTGTATCATCATGCCCAGGGCTGGGTCACATCTTACACTCTGAACTGCTAGCCACTCAAGACCTTAACCAGCATTAGCAAGTTGAAAAATGAATGAATGAATGAATGAATGAATGAATACAAATTACTGCTGAATGTTACTAGTATTGGGTCATAGTTTGGTGATGTTATTTTGTGCAAAATATGCCACAGGAACTTAACTTTTGTTCACATTAATGAACCGCTGGTGAATTCAGTTTCCTTCTATGCCATTTTACTTCAAGTGGCATTTCCAAGATTCTATAGACAAGGTTAATTTGGACTTAATGTAGTGACACACAGGGAGGAAGTCAGTGCTCCTTCAAGTTCAAGGAGTCCGAATAGTCCTTTGGATGCTGAAGGTTTGGCAAAAGATTGCAGTCCCCATTGTGTTTCCATTTAAATCATTCAATTTTGCCTCCCTCGGATCATCTTTTTTCTTCAACTCCATTTTTCCTTCCTTACCCTAATTTAGTGAAAGTATTTTTTCTCATCAAACACTCTCCTTTCAATTCCCTTTACAGTAGCATGATGGAAAGTCGAAAGACATGTACTGAAGAGTGTTGTAATTTTATCTAACATTTAAAAGGAATGATGTTGTTACAGGTATGACAGCATCATCAAACATAATTAGCTAATAGAGTTCTCATTTTCCTTCATTCAAGTCGGCGGAACTTGTTTTGCAAGGCATGCCATTTCTAGAGAACGTAGAGCCACACTCCTTTTCAATGTGTGCTTTCCTCACCCTTTCACTGAATCCAAGTCAGAGAAACAAGAAGTTAGTAATCTCGGGAATGTAACAATAGCTGTTTGATAGAAGGAGAGCTCAGTGAGCAAGTGAAACAGAAAGCAAACTAATAACGGCTGGTTCAAAATTCTGCCATGATGCTTGAACTCAGCCCTACCAACTCAAGGTATTCATTAAGCATCTATTATCATCCCTTCACAGGCGAACACCTGGCATAGCAGGAGTTAGAGGCTCAGAAAACTACAGAGGTGATGTGCCAGCTGGTTTACTCTGGGATGTAAAACAATTTCTTATGAAAAAGGAGGGCAGATATCTTTAACCAACTCTTCATTCCCCCACTCACACCCCCCCCCCAGACTGACAGGCAATTTCTACTGTTTATTTTTATTTAGCTCCAATGAATGACTCTATTTCATTCAGCTTCACAATAATTTGGTGTGTATGCTGCTGGCATGGACTGGAAGTGGAAGTGAAGGGCATCATTAGAGGCATTGCAGAGTAATCTTGGTGAAATTAGATTCTTTGGAAAGGAAATCAAGGTTTGGTTTCAAGGAGAGAGAGTTGGACAAGAAAAGAGTAATGTGAAATTGGTCGAATTACCCCTAGCTTTCGAGGCATTAGACAAGGTCAGAAAACCAAAGTTTAGATTATATTCCCATTCATGCGTGCACTCTATCCATAATAACTAGTTAATGAGCATATTGATATTTACACCATGTCTGTTGACTTTCAGAGAACACATTTTCATTAAAATGTGCAGTTGTGGGTGTACAAATATTGGACTAGTTGGAAAATTACTTAATTCTCTTTGCTTGAACTCTATGTAGATTTTAAGTACAATCTAAGAAGTAATAAAAAAAGCCAAAGAAAAAACTTCCTTGTGGTCTACCAGATCCTTGCGCCTATTTTAAATATGTTCATTGAGGTTTCCATTTGCAGCCCATCTTTCTAGAAACTTGATAGATGACTTGCTCTCCTTCTATATGAGTCTCTCTTGAAATGTCCTATCTCCCAGATATCTTTCCAAACTGTCCCATTTAAAATATTTCATCAACCTCACGTCATCCTTTCCTTCTCATCTGATTTATTTTCTATATGTCAGTTACCTCAATGAGAAACAACACTTTATAATTCCAATCAATCAATTCTACCACTTCTCCTAAAAGAAAATTAACACTATGGGATTTTGCTTGTTTTGCATACAAAACTTCAGCCTCTGGAATAGAACCTGTCACATAGTAGGGATGTTCATTTACTTAGAAGATCAACAAAGGAGTAGTTGAAAGATAGGAACATAGCAATAGGAAAGTTCAAATGATACTTATCATATTCCCAGCAATTTTTCCCTTTGAAACTCCCATGTTCATAGCAACACTATTTACAATAGCCAAGATATGGAAAAATCCCAAGTGCTCAAAAGTAGATGAGTGGATCAAAAAGATGTGGTATACCTGTACCCTTTCTTGAGAATAAGGTCTTGCACATTTGCATCTATATAGAGAACTAAACTCCTAAACATACCACCTTATACCAGTAAAAATGGCCCACATTCAGACGGGATCGGGCGCGTTCAGGGTGGTATGGCCGTAGACAAAAAAAATGACCCACATTCAAAGAACAGGCAACAACAAGTGCTGGCATGGATGTGGAGAGAAAGGAACACTTTTACACTGCTGGTGGGAATGTAAACTGGTCCAGCCTCTATGGAAAGCTGTGTGGAGGACCCTCAAATGAATGAAAATGAAACTACCATTTGACCCAGCAATTGCTCTCTTGGGAATCTACTCAAAGGAGACCTCAATGTAGGTACAAAGGGACACCCGTGCTTAGATGTTTACTGCAGCATTATTTATAATTGCAAGGACTTGGAAGCAACCTAAATGCCTCCAAACAGATGACTGGATGAAGAAAATGTGGTATATATACACAATGGAATATTACTCATCAA
>PVHY01004267.1:50906-96163 GCA_004024945.1 Uropsilus gracilis
AGATGTGGTATAGACACATAATAGAATACTATTCAACACCCAAAAGGACGGATTCTTGCAATTTGTAGCAACAAATAGAACTGGAGGGGATAATATTAAGCAAAATAAAAGGAATAAAACGTACCAGGTGGTATTACTTATAGACTAGCCAAAGTTAGTTCAGATAAAGTCAAACATCAAAGCTAACCTTTGCAAGTTGACTCCAGAAATGAGAAATCTAGAGGGGGGGGGGGAAGGGAAGAGGAAGAACTAAATGGGGAGGAAGAATGATTAACTTTAGTGGTGGACTATGTGAATTTTGGTGAAGGGTGCACTATGACAATGCCAACTGAAAGGGGGGTTCCCATACTCCCAAAATATAAACCATATATTGTAATGTAATGGAAATCAACATAATCTCAGTAAAAGAATAAAATTCCCAGTTAAATGGCTCTCACTCTCTCACCCTTTTAAATAAAAAACAGTATCTAAGTAAATAGCAAGATAAATAATAGATCTTTGATTTCTTTGCATTAAAAAAAATCAGCCTTGATCTCAGACTTAAAAAAAAAAAATTACTGGTAATGATTTGCTTCCAACAGCGTGCTCCAACATCTGTTTTAAAGACTCCATAGTGTGAACGCAATTGTGACTAGATCGGGGTGACAATCTCATATTCTCTTCCTCAGTGAACACTTTAATTACCTTTGGAGGCTCACAAATAAATTATCATCTAGCATCCAGCCCCAGCTCATTTCTGAAGTCACTAGCAAATTCACAGAATAAATATGCTCTTTTGATTCCCAAACCTACAGGCTAGGCCAGGCCAGCCTGGAAGGGGGGAGACCTCTAGTTTAATCCCTGAACCACTGGAGGGTCTGCACAGCTCAGTGTGGAATATTTCCAGGGCTGAAAAATAGGCTGGTTGCATTTTGTGCCACCTTTAGGCACATCATTTTTTGTGGGTTAGTACATGGACATGGATGAATAAGACTTTTTCATACTAAGAGAAAATATATGATGCAAAGAGAGATAAGACACCCTTAATAGAGATAACCCAAGCTTTTCTGGGCATTTGTGTCAGCAAAGTGAATATACTTGACCCTTGAATAACATGAGTGTTAGGGTTGCTGACCTCTGGCACATTAAAAAACAAATTTATGTGTATCATTTCATATCCAAAAAAATTAGCCACTAATATTGTGCCATTGAAATCCTTCCAGATAACAAAATCCATCAAGACATATTTTGTGGGTCAATATGTAGTATATGCCATATTATAACATGACAATAAGCTAGAAGAAAGATGTCATTACAAAAATCATAAACAAGAAAACCTGCAGTGCTGGACTGTAGTTAAAGACATTGTACATTTATGTAATCGATGGGCAGGAAAATACATCTCAGAGTATCCTTCAAACTCATCTTTTTAGGAATCAGGTATACAGCACCATCATTATTGCTGACAACTAGCACAGCTGATACTCCAAGCAGCTCTTCCATATCTATCTGATCATTTCTTTCCTCACATGCCCAACACATGTGAGCAAAAGTTTGCCTTATTGGAAGCTACGCCTGCCAAGATTCGGTGACTACAAACATGAACTTGCTATAGGTCACATATCTATGACATATCTAGCTGAGCATTGTACATCTATCTTAATTATAGAAAGTCTTCATTGAAGCATACTTATAATGAAAGATTTGAAGTTGAGTACCTAAGCATTCAATCTTGCCACAAGAAAGGCATTTTGTACTGACTTAAACAAATGTATTGGTTTAGTCATATCTTTGTTCCACCAGAATGTAAGTGAAATGACTGTCTCTATGGGAAAGGTGGTCCTCAGCTGGGGAGATATACAAAATAGGGAGATTGAGAAATCTCTGGGGGAAATTCAGTCTTTATCACACAGAAGAAAATTCAGTCTTTATCACACACCTATACCCTTTCTTGAGGATATGGTCTTGCACATTTGCACCAATATAGAAAACTACACTCTTGAATCTCATACTGCTGTTATAAACATTGGTATAAACAATCCAGGGGAGCTAACTGAACCCTGCAAATGAATACACCCTAGCTATTGCAAGGCAATATGGTGCCCACACGCACAGCTTACATACGGGTCTCCGGTCTGTTACTGGAGTTTCTCTTCTCACATCTTCAATGAAAACCAAATTCTTATTCTCCCCTGATGAAAAGACCAGGACCCAGAGGAACAAAGTGACTAGTCTGTCCTTCATGGAGGAAATTTAGGGGCCATAGATTAGCCTCGAAGACCTCCAGAAACAAAGATGTGCCACGGGAGATGATGCTGGCAGTTCCCACGTTTTTCCTCAACCCAGCCACCAACAGAAGAAAAATGGTTTGTCACTGGGGAAAATCTTCTGTCCCCTCTAATAATGTAAAAGCAGATGTTAGCAAAAATGGGGGGAAGGTTTTCTTTTGGTTCTCTGATTAAGGAATAAAAATGACTAGGGAGGCTGACACTTGTTAAATGTTATGTTTCTCTTTGTTTTCCCTTCTGGTGACTTTCTGATTTCTGGTTTCCTCATTTCCTTAAATAAGAAGAAAAGCATCTGGAAGCTTTCTATTTCCCCCATTTACTTGTAGCTGTTGGTGGTCCCTTTGTGATAAAGAAGAGACAGGCAGATGACACCCTTGTTTTTTTCCCTATCATTTTGATGTAACCTAGATGCTCAGCCTGGTCTGAGGTTTGGGAGTGCGGGCTTGGGGGAGCACGCATATGGACCGAATGTCCTACAGCGCTCCCCCGAGCCAGGAGCCACCAAGACAGCTGCAGCGTTTACAGTCTAATTGGCAGTGTCGTAGATCACAGGATGCACAAAGTTCACCAGGAGGAGATAAAGATGTCAGAGAGGACCCCCGAAGAGATACATCAAAAGCTTCTCCCTTCTGCCTCTCTCGATAAGGTTTCCAACTGTGTATAGCGGGTGGTGGGTTGTTATGGTGACAGCCGATAGAATAACTTGGGAAGCAAGGAGGGAGAAAACTTGCACAGGAACTCATCTTAGACATCTTTGTGCATGGACTCACTTGCACGGAATACAGAGAAACAGAACAAAGGGTCAGACAAAAACAATCCCATAACAGGTCCTAGAAATATATAGAATTAAGGTTTTGCAGCGCAGGTAGGAAGGGGGGAGGGGGGATGAGCCTCAGAGGACATGGGGTGCTTTGCTGGTGAGTTGTGGGGCCATGTATCTGATAAGGTGTGAGCCTGCAGTGTTGCCTCAATTAAAAAATAAGTGTTTGCATCTGAGCTAGTTTTACAATACAACTAGCGACCTGCAGGATATATAGTTGGGATGAAAGATAGGAGGATAGGGATGTTGAGTTAATCTTCCTGGTGTTTTCAGAAAGGGAAGCAGAGCATAAAGTTCTAAGAGTGAAACCTTGTTTCCAAACCAGTTTCCACCTCTGAGCCAGGTGTGCAATCGCCATCCAGTTACTTTAACTCTTTGAACTTGGAAAATCAGGATAATGATACTATCCACTTTATAGGCCTGTTTTCAGGGTGAAACAGTCTTACCGAGAGTTAAGGGACTGATAAACTGTGACTGTCATTATTTTCTGTATTTCCACGGAAGCTGGTGTAGCATGCTGGTCACCTAGACTTGTGTTGACACTGGGAGTTTTGCACTTCTTGAGTTCCTCCCTCTCCATGAGACATTGGGAAAAAAATCAATTAACCTCTTCAAGTGTGACTGTGGAAGCAGGTGGAGAGATGGAGCTTCAGATAAGGCGAACACCTCTTACACCTCCTAGCCCCCTCTGGCACACTAGAGGATGGGCAATAGCACGTCTCTCACCTATAACCCAGCTTCCTAACCTCTTTGGAATGTCCCAAGAGACATATGACCCTTTAGTAATGACTGCTGCCCCCACAGGTAAATCCTCCTGTTATTGCCCATCCCCACATCCTCCCTGGTGCATGTCATGTTCGCTTTGCTACTTCCTCATTACACTGCTGTAACATTTCCTTGCTGGGATATAGAGGGGGCTTCACAATTTCATTAAAGTCGGACCTGGACATGCTTCCCAGGATCCCCATCTGTGGACTGGCCTCACAGATGCTATCAATCTATTTCGTCTCAATTTCTTCTTCATTCCACATGCGACTCCTAACATCCAAGCTCAACTTGCTCTTCTGTAAAGTGGGGATGTGTAGAGTGGTTCTTTCCTAAGGTGTTTTTATTGTAAGTGGAAAAAGCCTTATATAACCAGGGCTGCCACATGATAAGCACTCAATTCAAATGAGTTGATAATGTTATTGAAGGAAGATACAGCTAGCCAGGGGGCAAATGACTGGGAGTGGAGGGTGGGTTGTTATAGCAACCATAACACTCTGTTGACTGATTCAACTTCTGCTGGTAGTACCATTTCATTTTTCTAGAACAGAAGTTCCCACTGACCAAGGAATTCATCCATGAATTTTTTTCTCCGCACAGTGAAAGTTATTGACAACTACTACTCATAAATTTTTCAGCTTGAAACTAATAGATATTAAACTTGACTAAAGTACAATTTAGTCAAATTTAGTTTCTTAACTACTTAATTTCAGCCAAATTGAAAAAAATTTAAAATGTCATGATTTCATTATTATCATCTAACAATGTAAGGTAATCACTATAGGTATAAGTCTCCTATTCCCTGATACACAGCACCTCCAAAATTCCCAGTTGCGATAACTTTGGTTTGGAATCTGGTCTTTTTGCTCAATGGAAAGTAGACAGAAGTGAAAATATATTGTGCTGGATGGGACCATTAAGAGTCTTCTCAGGATTCTGCCGTCCTCTGGAGTTTCTGCCCTCCATACTGCCATTCGCATGTCCTAGAGAAGGCTGCTCATTCAAGGAAATCACATGGGTCCAGTGGGAGCCAGGGAGGTTGGCCAAGTTGTAGCCATCATGAAACGTGAACAATACACTCAGTATTTTTTTTTGAGACTAGGTCTTGCTATTTTTGCCTGTGGAACCACAGGCTCACATTGCCTGGGGTACCACAGACTCAAGCAATCCCGAGCCTTAGGTTCCCAGGTAGCTGGGATTACAGGTGCATGCCACCACGCCCAGCTATTTTTTGGGGACTAGGTCTCACAACATATCCCCAGTGCGACTTGAACCATGACCCCTGGTCCTGGCTGTGGCTTCCAAGGTTGCCACCCACAGGCATGCAACACCATGCCCGGTCCCAGTATTTGTTTTTGCAAGTCACTGGAGTTTAAGGCTTGTTTGCTATTGCAGTAAAATCTGAGTTAATAAGTATAAAATCATTTACAGACATTTTGTTGCGTTCTTGGGGAAGCGTGAAACAAGCTGGCACATTCTCCTTTTCTGATCCCTCTAAGTGAGGCATTTTATTTCTATGTAGCAGGTGGAACACAGAGTCAAGCATGTTGAGTGATTTGTTACATGATGGGGGAGAGGCCACACTCTGATTCCATTCAGGACTGTCTAACTCCAAGACAGAATTGCAGTAGCACCCATAGTGCATGCTGATGGAGACCATTGGGGAATCTCTGTAAGGTGGTGATCCTGCTACTGGGAATTTACCCAAAGGCTACAAAAACACTCACTGAAAAAGACACTTGTACTCAGATGTTTATCACAGCACTACTTACAATGGCCAAGATATGGAAACAACCCAGATGCTCCACCATTGACAAATGGTTGAAAAAGATGTGGTATATCTATACAATGGAATATTATTCTGCAATCAAGAAGACAAATTTATGACATTTGCAGCAACAAGAATGGAGCTAGAAGGAATCATGGTAGTGGAAAGAAGTCAGAAGGAAAAAGAGAAGTTCAGGATGGTCTCACTTATAGGAGGGATAGAAGGAAAACAAACAAACACATGGACAAGAAAAATTTTAAATTATCAACAGAACTGAAGTGTAGAGCAAGAGAGGGGGAGGGAGAAGAATCAGGGGAGGGGAAGGGCACAAGAGATTAAGATGGTGCACAGGTGATAAGGTGGTGGCAGAACTTCAGGGTAGATAATGATGTGTGTGTGTGTATTTACAAAAAAATAAAAATAAAAAAATAATAATGGTGATTCCGTTCCAGTTATTTCACAGAGCTCAACATGAGATTCTAAGCACAATTTTAAATGAAATGAAACAGAACCCCAAATTCTTATGATAATGTCAGAATCCCCTCCTCCCTCCTCCGACTAGCTCTGCACTCACCATCCCTTCCCCCACCCAGGTGGCTGTATCAAGAGACAGACTTCCTGGACCTGGGAGCTGATCCCATCATGCTCATGCCAGGAAAGAGGAGACTCAGCCTAGCCTGGCCTTAGCAGAGACCAGAGCACAAGCTCTACTTCCCAGCAAGAGGCACATGAGGATCCATCTACAATTAAGGACAAAAGGCCTCACCAGAAATGGAACTTCCCAGCACACTGAGCCTGGATTTCCAGTCTCCAGAACTGCAAGAATGTACATTTCTGTTGCGTTTAAAAAATAAAATTAAACACAAAGGTAACAATAGGCATAATACTTTCTGATGAGATCCCAAGTCATCAAATAAATATTGAGAAGTCATCAACATTTCCTGGGACCAACATTTTTAGGGGAAACTGGATTTATTGAGGTGACTCAGACACAACCCCCATTCAGTCACACTCAAGTGCTTTCATTTCTCGGAAGGGAGAAGCCAGGTTCTTTTGTCTAGTCTTAGGGTGGTCCCCATGGCCCTTTCTAAACTCCAGCCTTCACTCTCCCAGTTCAGCCTTCACTCTCCCAGTTCAGCCTGGAGGAGATCTTACCATTTGAGAAATGAATAATTCAGAATTAAAGACTCTTCAATAAAAGTCCCACTGCTCCCCACTCTCCCAACTTGGTTATATCCTCATTATGGGCAACGCCATTGGAAAAGGCAAACAGCTTTTTATGATTGTTATTTAATGGGCATTGCCTGCTCCTGGGATTTCCTTCTCAGTATCTATTTGTAATTCAAAGGTCAGCATAATATCACTAGCATACACAAGGGTTCCAAGAGAGATTTGTTTCTCTCCATTGAAATGCAGCTATATGCAGGGAAGATCAGTATCAGAGGGTCTCGTGTGTGGGTCACCATTAGGATGCATCTGACCTCATCTTAATTTTGGATCCTCACCAGTCATTCAGGAAACTGACCTGTGTGTGTGTGTGGATTGTGACTGAGAGCACTTGTCCCTAACCTCACACCAGCGCACGTCTCCACATGGAGAGACTGTACACCCGATCATGGCAATGGTCATTGTGCCTTCCCTTCATTGATCTCCATATCCCCTTAATGGGGTTGCTCCTGAAAATAACTGAAGCAAGAGAAGGGAGCCCCGGAGAGTAATTTAGCTCTCATGTATGTGCGTCTTTGCAGAATGGATATGGGAAGCTATGCTTATATTAATAGCAGCAGTCTCATTTCAAGAGATTATGCATTGAAATATTATTCAACAAGAAAGCTATTTTCCAAGTTGGCATGGATGATGATTATTTATTAGTTTCAAATGCCTCCCTTCTTCCCATCTCACCAAACACCACTACTATTCCGAATGAGCTTGACGCTCTCACAAGTTGCAGCTGATGCATGAAGACTGCCTGCTGCAAAGCCCTGGTGGCTTGAGCTACAAGACAGAAAAACACTCCCTTGAAGTTCACAGTGTTTGTGGCTTGAACTTGTTTACTCCAAAGAGGGAGTCAAATTAAAAGCCAAAAGACAGATTCAACTGCAGCATGTGCATAGGTAAGAGAGTTTATTTCTTTCTGTTTTGATTTTAGGGCATGATCTTTACAGTCCACTACTGAGTTGGTTTCCATTCACACTGCATTCAACCCTGCAGCAATGCATAGGTTGGCAGTCTGGATGCTAGTGGGTTACAGGGCACATGTTCTTTACACGTAAGTGGAGAATACAAAAAAGAATGTCGGTTAGGTCAGCATCATTCTTCCTTCCTGGAGAAAATCTGACAGAAATTTGAGAATGAAGACTTGAAGAAAACAACCAATCATACTTGAAATAAAAGCTAAGAGAACAATACAGAGTTGACAAGGTCAAGGGGTCAAGTTTCCCTATGAAGCCCTGTCACCATTGACAAGGACACTGCCCAACAATTCCTACACAAATTGCTGCACTCCCACCCCACAGGTAGTCATTGTTGGTCTTCATCTACATGGAAGTCTAAACACTGATGCTACCTAAGCACATTTTTCAATCGGATACCCTAAATTTTGGTCTACATAGGAGTCAATAAAATTGGCTTTTTCTAAAACTTCTCTTAAGTCAAAAACCAACTGCACAAGCTGGGTAATTTCATTCATACATGAAATATGTAGAAAGAAAACAAAGGAAGTGATAACAACTAGACTGAAACAAACCCTAGAAATCTGACTGCAGAACTAACGTCGCCAGAGCAGGAGGTTGGAGAACGGAGAGTCACAGGACAAGGAGTATGCTGAATTGGAGGATGATGGTTTTTTTACTGTTGGATGCGGTGTTGAAGTAGAGGTATGAACCTAACCGCCCCCCCCAAGTCATGCATTATACAGTGTTGTAAATCAACATTCAAAAATGCTGTAATTTCTCTACAAGATCCAAAGACAAGTGTAAACTGCCATTCAAAATACCACCACGTGATGGAAGCTGAGGATGAACCTTTGAACGCATGATGAGACATTAGGGTTAGAGAGTTTTATTATTTCGTTGATTAAGAAATAACTAACTTTCAGTCCTTAAATAGAAATTCATCAGGGAAGTAAACAACTTGTGCTATATGTTTCTTGAATCCTTATTCAAACATCATACATCTTTTGGGAAAATGATAAATTTGTCATTACAGAAAGCAAAGATTTGAAAAAGTGGGGAATTAACACATTCTTCTGTACTTTTTAAGTTTTTTTAACAACAGTGAATAGTGACATTCAATCAGTGATGTTGAGGAATTAAGAGCATTTCACTTAATGCAAACTAGAACCTAGCTTATAATAGTAATAAACATTCAAAATGTTTATAAAGTCTACAATATCATGATTCTGGAGAGGAAAAATATTCTATTTGCTTTCATAATTTTTATGAATATAACATATATAATAAGCATGTTGTATATTATACACATGTAATGCAAATATATACGTACCTATGCACTTATTTATTTCCCACCTCTGAAGAATCATGACTAATATTATGGTGTAGAGAGATTTGAATAATTATGACTTCTAAAATTCCAGCAAGTGTTATTTTCAAATTATCAGTGAAAGAACCAGCTGCTTATCTAACAAGACTAGGCAATAATTTCTGAAGTCTTCTACATCGTGCCAACAGATTTGAAGTTAGAGATATTCTCATGAGAATTGATGTTTCTATTTTACTGGCAGATTAATGGACCCTGCTAAAATCATGTGGTTGTACTAAAGTGATTCAGATCTATCATAAGACCAATGAATTTGTCCTCCAGATAAAACTTTGAGTTGTTCAAATTCATCCCTAATAAGAAGTTGGCTATTCTTTAAGAATATTTAATCAAAAAAGCCTAAGCTAATAAAGAAGTGCCTTGAGAATCAAGTTGAAGAGCTATACTAAAACTCAACATTTGAAATTCTTATATTTGGGGGGATTAATGTTGCTACTTTAATTCTAAAAACACTACACCTTTTAAAACACATTGTGCTTTGAACTCAAACTCTAGGTGAAAATGATTTTCCACTATTTCAAAGAAAATCAGACCCAAGAAAAAGAGACTAATGGAGAGCTGAAATTTTTATGAATAAAATATATCACAATATTTTACAATGCCCAAACCATGAGGAACAATGACTTATAACAATGGCCCATAAGAAAAATGTCTCCTAGGTAAAAATAAAAAAAAATAAAAAAGATAAATATCTCACCATAGGATGCAAGAAACTGAGAACTCATAAGATGGTTATTCATCCCATTCACCAATTGTAAGTACTTATTTGAACCATGATGTGATGGCATTTTCTTAATATATTATTTTACTCAAATTTTCTTGACATGTAAGCAATGTATCTTGGCCAACTTGCCTTCTTTATAGCATGGAATGTAGTAAGATGTAAAGAAATATATATTCTACCAATGGCAGTAAGTTTTATGAAGACAGAGACAGCTATACCCTTTTTGATCTCTCTTTTATTTTTGAACCTCCTTCGTAGAAACATCCCCCTCCCCCCCGAAGAAACCAAGTTGGAATTCAATCAACATTTGCTGAACAAATGTTTGGTGGTGACAAATACCTATATATTTTTCTATGTGTGTTAGCAAGTAGTGCCACTGCATGTCATTTCATTCATTCTCAATGATCGAGTCTGCCACCGAACCAGAAACACAATGAGCTGATGCAGATGAATTTAAGAAGCCTTTGAAGACCTCTCTGCCATGGAATGTTCCCTGATAGAACTCAATACTGCTTGCTGTCAGATATGAATTATTCATTGACACTTCACTCCTACATCATTATACCTTTCATTCCACTGTGACTGCCCAGATAGGATTGATTCACACAACATACCCTGCACATTTATCATCAGAAAGATGGGAGACATTTTCACAGAGAAGAAAAACATGTAAGAATACACTTAGGATAACCACACTGGTAATTGGTTCTCTAGTATCCAACAAAGCAAGAGAGGTGTTGGAAGAAGGAAAAACTGTTGCTTTTTGTCAAAATATTCATTGTTTAAGAAGTAATTCCAAAGTAGAAGCACCTATTTTCAAAACACCTGGGAAATATGAATCAGTTTGTGAAATCTTACACCACATACTCCAAATATAGGGCATTTGCTGGCTGTGATTGGAAAGCACTGGCTTAGAAAATCTACACATAGAATCATTCCAACCATGGCAATGTATGAATTAAAAACAATGTTCTGAATTAATTATCACAGAGCGTGTATGTGTGTGGTTTGTTGACTCTTTCTCATGGGAAATAAATCTTGACTGTTTTATTAGACACCACACACACACACACACACACACACACACACACACACACACACACTTCCAAAAAGCAAAATAGAAATCAGCCTGAATTTAAATAAAATAAAGAACTATTCTTCCTCTTTTCATTTTCTTTCTGTTTGTACATATAACTGTTCACTGAAAAATGACAATGTACCACACATATTGCAAAACACTGGAAATAGAAAGGTGAACCAGATGGAAGTGGTATTTATCCCATGAAGCATTGAGTCTCCCTGTGCAGACTCACACCATATTGAGTCTATCTCCATTTGATTTATTTTTATAGTGTTCTAGAAAGTGCTATTATGTTACACAGGATAATTTCAAAGATAATATACATTGAATGAATAACAGAAAATTTAGAAAACTTAATGTTGTAAATTTCAGTACATAAAATGTGATGTGTAAATGCTGAAATGATTATTTTGCTATCATATGATGTGAAAAATCCTCATGGTGATCCCAGTAACAGTAAAAGTATAAAATTCAAGGTGACAAAACAAATCAAGAGAGATGCAAAGACATTTGTGGTATTAATTTGAAAATAAACAACAAACAAGACCATTATATATTTTTGGTGAGAAGAAATATGTTCTAACATAAGCAGAAAGACAATATTTTTTTCAACTGTATTAATGCTTATGATGAGAATTTGCTCTTTTAAAATGAGTACTATAATATTCTATTACTTCAATATTTTGCAAAGGATACATATATCAAATACTGAAGTTGTTTTGGAGTTCAACCCACACATGGCATTTGCTACAAGCAAACATTTGGCATGTAACCTATGTACATAAGGAAAGAGATAAAGCCTGCAAAGCTTGAGCTACCTACCTGGTGCTACCTCCTCTGTTGTCTTCTCCCACCAAATAATCCTTCAGCTATATGACTTCTTTTTGTTTCCTGAGTGATTCATGCACCAGCCACCAAAAGTTCCTTGCAAATGTTCTTCCCCTTACACAAGTAATATTTCTACCTCCCCACTCTCCCTCAACCAGGTAAGTCCCAATCAATCATCTTTCAGAGAGCATGTCAAACATTACATCCACTGAAAGCCTTTCCTTAACTTCTCTAACAGTCATAGAAAAGTAAAGTTCATATACAATTGGCATCTACATACTAGCATAAAGCTCACCCACTATTGCTATTGAAGATCTGCCATACAGTAGATCTTAATATGTTTATCAAATAAGAAAGATCACAGGGAGGGTAGAACACAAAGAAAATCAGAGTGTTACAGATTTTGGGAACCAAATATTTTTGCTGTTTTAATAGTTTCAGAGCTATAACTTTACCATGTTCACTTCACTGGATTGGAAGATTTATCTCCATTTTTGGAAATTATCAAAGGCGACCATGTTCTAAAAAATTAATGATGGTGGGAATTGAGGTCATGGAAGAGGTTCCTTTTATGTAGCATAATCCACCACAGGTGGTCCATGAAGAGAACAATGGAAAAATTGGATGGGGTACTTCCTTCACCCCCACACTCTTCTCCACTTTTGGTTGAGTCCTGTATTTACTTTTACCGGACCATCTAGAGTGGTGAAAAGCATGAACTGTGACATATCTGTGACATATCTGAATGATGGCTCTGCCAGTGACATCTACCCTCTGCTTCCTACCTCTCCGCTTCCTAATACAGAAAAGAAGTCTTGATTCTGTTCTCATCTCATCACTGCTCTTATCATCTCTAGTTTCTCTGAAGTTCAGATTTAGCCTTCCTGTGGGTGTCATGTTTCTATGCTCTTTTGCATGTTCCAAGTAACATGTCTGACATGTTGGTAGACTCTACTGAGTTTTCTTTTGGTCCTCAGTTAACTCAGTATGATCTTCCTTTCTTCCTATCTCACTTTTAGCTCACTTGACTGGAGCTGAGTTTTATGTATCATTGAAAACCACCAGAGGACTTTTCTAAAATAGCATGGGAACTAGCCTCTCTTTGACCTACAGCACCCAGGAAGCTTCCCCTGGGGGGATCTCTTCACTTAGTCCCCTCACAGGTTGCTATATACTGATCCATGGAGAAGTGAGAGAAGAACAAATTCCCAATAGTTTTCTCAGAGGCCCACGAGCACCAAGCCTGGGCTAGAATCATGATATTCCAGGTCTTATTTCTTCACCTCTGGTCTTTTCTCTCTGCTTCCCACATGCTTTCGTGCTGCTGAGACTATCCATCAAATCCAAGCATGTAATTCACCGAAACCTTCTGGGGAATACAGCTATCTTTCAAGAGTTCACTAGATCCTCTAAACCCCCAAATCTCCTGAGAACTAGTCCATTGATGAGAACTGATGGAAGCCTGAAAGTAGCTGATGCAGAGAGGAAATCTGAGATTCAACATCTAGTAGAGTGTGGGTAACTACATTTTATATAGTGGTTAACTGCCCTTAATATGTGAAATTTAGAACAAACTTGAGGTGGAAGGATGCTTATTTCCTATTGCTTTTCACATTTTGGGTTGTCCTGTCATTGTTTCTAAAGAGCTCAGTTCAGAGCTAACAATTATCTGGTGAACTGGGTCATGTTTAATTGATAATTCCAACTCATTAAACTGTTTCTCAACTGCATATTTGTTTCCTCCAACCACACCTTTGTTCCTGCCCCAGGTCATGGCAGCAGGTATACTTGGTTGAAAGAGACTGTCCCCACTGAAAGCATTAGCATGTCACCCCCTTTGTGGACGATTGAGTATAATTTCTTAGAAAGAAAAGCAGAGAACAAAACTCAACCAGCAGAAAATTGAACCGAAGCACAGGAAAATTTAAGACAAAATTATATTATTTCTTCATTTTTAATACAATGAGAAAACCAATCATTCTTTTGAGACCAAGTAGGAAAAGGATAGCTATATAAAAGTACTAAGATAATCAATCTTTAGAAATGATTCTGACACATGGAGACAGACACAGATACTCTGGTTTATTTGCAAATGTTAATTTTAGGCTGTTTCTATGAAGGTCAGCTTTTTTTTTCCTACCCAATTTAATCTGCTTTAAGAAGAGTCCTGATGTACAGTGGAACAATTCTTATAATAATTATAGTTTGATGCATATTAAATAATAAAGTCTGTGCTACATTAAGACTTGCTCTGATTTGTCTTGGTTGCATATGAATCATATTTATAAACAAGAAAATTTGATAAGTGTTTGATTAACTGTATAGATAAAAACAAATATCTATCTATATATCTACATAGAAATCTTTACACAGATAACAGCGTACATTCAAAAATCTCATAAAATAGGAAATCAAATGTTATGTTAAACCTTGACCATGTGTCCATATGTTTTTCTTATGTTAAATAAAAGCAGAAATGTTATGGGTAATGCAGAGATATGGGGTTTTATTATTTTTTTTAAATTCACCTAGGGAGAAAGTGCATAAGAATTAAGAGATTGAAGAGTTGTCATTCTTATGATTTTGATTTTGTTCCAAGGAATACAGACATTTGATAGTTTCAAATCTTTCCATAGTTTAAATTCAACACTCTCCATGTAAACTTGAAGTTCTTTAGGATCTGGGGCCTGCTTAGTTTTAGCCAATTTGGCTATACACATATCTCTAAATCTGAAATATTCAAAACCACTGAATTCTTTTTCCACACGTTGTTCTGCCTATGAAGATTTTTATCCTTTTTTTTTTTTTGGTTAACCTGAAGCTTCAAATTTAATCTCTTCTGGTTGGAATAGTCCTTCTATGCAGATCTTCTAGCTCCTGGTCTCTCTCTCTCTCTCTCTCTCTCTCTCTCTCTCTCTCTCTCTCTCTCCCCTACAGAAAGAGCATTCCTACAATCCTTAGTCTAAAATCACCTTGTTATTCTGAAATCCTGGCACAGAGAAAAGGCTCAATAAATGTTCATTAAATTAGAGTAAATCAGTAATTAATATTGAGCTTCCCATTTGTCTCCTGGTTGCCAGTAGTGTTTCTAATAGTATCTGATGGTTCTTAGCATAGATATGCCTAAAGAAGGGGAGTAATGTCTGGATATGTGCACCTCATTACAAATAAGGAAATAAATGTGAGGTTATGTTTAGAGGGAAGGATTATGAGAGAACTGAGAAACTGAAAAATGCATGGTAGAGGGGTCATCACCACAGTGGAAAAGTGCCAGAATCTATAAAACATTTGCACAAAATAATCAAATTTCTTAGAAGTTAGTCAAATTTTAAAGACGATCTGATGTGATAATAAAGTTTTCAATAACAATAGCTGTGGTTTAGTAAACAACACTACTGTTCTTTTCAGTGGTCACTGAGCACCCTTAGTGGATAACTCTAACTGTCCACACTTTAGTGCTAGAAATGGTGCATGTTTGAGCAAATTAAAAAAAGAAAACTACATTCCAATATTCTAATTAGTGCTTCCAATTAATTAATTAATTAGTACTGCAATATTTCAGAAAACAAATAGATGTGATACTTAGATGATAGAAGAGCAAAAATATTTAAAATATCAAAAAGTGAAATTTTGTCTTTCCATGACTAAGTGCTTCCAAAAAAAAGAATTGACATGACTTAGAGCAATGATTATGTTTGCAAAAGAGCTATTCAAAGCACTCAACAGTAAGACATCATGCTGCGCGCAAATGGAAAAGAGACACCACACAATCCAAAAGTGAGTTGAAAAGTGAGAGGCTCACAAACATGCCAGAAAGTGTTCCAAACCCTGGAGACTGAGGAAACTGAGTCAAGAGAACAGTTTTGTGTTTCAAAGGATAAGGAATAGCAAAGTTCCCAAAGAAACTGCCAGTATGCAATGAAGATGGATATCACAGAAAAAGAGTCTTCAGTCATCATCTAGTTTCTGTGTGTGTGTGTGTGTGTTGAGAAACAAAGGTAAAGATGTATATCAGTAATTACTAAGTGGGAACTGCAATGCAAGATGACATCAGACTTCTAAGTGGATTCTCCACTCCCTCAACCCTCACCACACACACACACACACACACACACACACAGAGAGAGAGAGAGAGAGAGAGAGAGAGTTCTCTACTGATTTCAGGGAGTTTGGTTCTTAACTGAGTTAAATTCCAGGGAACAGCATAAATTAGAAACAGCTGATGGGACTACAGCAAACTAAAAAGCTTCCGTACAGCAAAAGAGACAACAGAAAAAACAAAAAGAATCCCAACTGAGTGGGAAAAAATCTTTGCCCTCCATACAGGCAATAAGGGTCTGATAACAAAGATACACCAAGAACTCACACAACCTTAACAGAAACAAAGCAAAAAACCAGTTTAAAAATGGGGACAAGATCTAAAAAGACACTTCTCTAAAGAGGAAGTCCAAGTGGCCAACAGGCACATGAAAAACTTCAATGTCACTAGCAATCAGGGAAATGCAAATCAAAACCACAATGAGATAACACCTTACATCAATAAGAATGGTCCACATCCTAAAAACAGACAACAACAAGTGCTGACATGGATGTGGAGAGAAAGGAACACTTTTACACTGCTAGTGGAAATGTAAACTGGTCCAGCCTCTATGGAAACCTTCAAACTAATGAAAATGGAACTACCATTTGTCCCAGCAATTGCTCTTCTGGGAATCTACTCAAAGGAGACCTCAATATTGGTTCAAAGGGACACCTGTGCTCAGATGTTTATTGTAGCACTATTTATAATTGCAAGGACATGGAAACAACCCAAATGCCCCAATACAGATGGCTGGATGAAAAAGATGTGGTATATATACAAAATGGAATATTGCTCATCAATTAAAAATGACAAATTTGATGATTTTTTGGTAACATAGATGTACCTAGAAGAAATCATTTGGCAGAAACAAGTCAGAAGGAAAAAGACAGAAACCAAATGGTTTCACTAATATATGGACAACCAAATGAAAGTACTTAACTGCAGGAGGGGACCAGCTGGGGTGGCCAGGGAGGGGAGGTGGTGGGTGACCCCCAGGGATCACAATGATGTGAAATATATATATATATATATATATATATATATATATATATATATATATATATACTATTTAAAAAATGAAATATCTCTTAGCTGTAGTAAAGGATGATCTTTTGTCATGACTGATGATTTGGTTTTGTTTATTCCTTTTTTTTTAAATTTGTAGTCCTCATAAGAGTAAAATCATCTGGCATTTCTTTTTCTTTCTGACTTAATGTTTCTTTCTCTTTCTGGCTTTTTTTGCTTGGCATAAACCCCTCCAATTCCATATGTCAAGAGTTTCTCCTTTATTATAGAAGAATGGAAATATGTTGAGCTAATAGCCATCCTAGTAAATGGAAGAAATATTTGCATATCACCGCAACCTAGGGATAATTTCCAGATATATAAAGAGCTTATACAACTCATCAAAAATAAAACAATCCAATCTAACCCTATGCAGAAGATCTGAATAGACACATTTCCAAAGACTACAGAGATGGCCAACAGGCACAAGGAAAATAACTCACCATCCCTTATTATGGAAATTCAAATAAAAATCATAATGAGACATAAAAAAAAGGAAACAGTGATCTTTATGGAGAAATCACCATGATTAAGAGAGAAAGCAGAAGATTGGTGAAGGGCAAGGCACTATGTGATTTTACTATTGTAATTATTTATAGTTTGCATTTATATTATATACATCTTATTGATTTATATTTTTAAAATATTTATTTATATATATTTACATTATATATTAGTTATAACAAACTAGTGTGGATTTTATAAAATGAAGAATTGAATGAAATGCTGATTTATAATAAAGGTTCTAAAATTGATTATTAAAGGAAAGCTCTGTGATCTCTTAAGATAAAATATTTATTTCAGAGATCTAGCAGAGTTTGCCTGAGGGGGGAAAATCATGAAAATGCTGTTCATCTTTTTTGTAAAGGCTGAGGCCCACAAAACACAGCAATTAGGCTGACAGTGTTTAGATTACATAAAGGAATATGACTTTTTTAGTATGTTGTGAACAAGATAGAGAAAAATGTGTTTAGGCAAACCATTGAACAATTAAGGCACTGAACTTGAAGAGGGTGGATGAATCAAGCTATATCATACTAAAAGGAATTATCCAGTTATGGTTTGACACAAGACTTGGTCCACAAATTAACTAAAATTTTGCAAAGCTAGCAAAAAACATGGGATAAAAGAATAGAGATCCAAATTTTTGTATAGGTTATATTGAGAGACTCCATTTCCATGTAATTTGAGTGGTAGTTATGAGATCTTATTTTTGGATTAAAAAGGGAAAAGATGAAAATTATTGGCAGCACTATAAGCCTTAGAGAGTTGAGTGGAAGGAAAATTTAGTCTGCCTCACCAGTGAGATGTTATGGAGGCACATAGCAAAGACCTAGTGTGATAGGTAGAAGGGATATTTCCACTCAAGTTTATTTGGCCAGTTGTATCTGGACTAAAGTCATATTCTATGAGTATGACTTTACAAGAAGAATATACAGTAAATTTATCTGAAAGGCAACCAGAAAACCTATGAGGATAACACCATTTCTTATGAGAAATGACTGATTAAACCAGGAATATTTTGTGAGAAGAAAGTAGTCATTGGTGGTAGGGTACGTTACATTTGACCTCATGTGAAAGCTTTTCATGTGGAAGAGAAGATAAATTATTCCATGCAATTACAACAACCAAAGTTTAGACAAATTGGTAGAAACTTAAAGAAGGCAGATCCTGACTTTAAGTTCTTAAATGATAGAGTTGCTTTCCTTGGAAGTACAGAGTAGACTCCAGACAATCTGCAATGGGAACTGAAGGCTAGAATTCGGTTTTGGACTTCATGAGTCAATGTTTCATGAGACTTTTAAAGCTAGAAAATACATCTCACAAGTGCTGCAAACATGACTTTAAAGACTGGAATTTTGAAACTCAAAGTACTCAGGATCATTAACACTCTGTCAATCAAATCTTTCTAAATCTCCCCTTGCCACTTCACCTTCCAGAAAGACATGAGAAGGAACAGTCTGAGTTTCGTGTGTATAAATAGCCTATTCTTTTGTATGACTTTTTTTTTCAAGTGACATCTTCATTGAGAATCTTTTAAACAGAGGAAGGATGAAACTGTGCTACATACTGAGATGCCTGACATTCATTCACTTTCTAGGGAGATTCCAACAGTTGACTTGGGACATCACCACCCGGTTTATAGAAACTATCATTTGAAAACAGTCATTCAGAAACCAGATAAAGTTTGACAAGGGGCTAAGTGTGGTGAGTTGACGATTCTATACAAAATAAATTCAGTGATAGTTGTGGCTCAAAATTACTTGTTTAACAGTGTGTCTGAACACTTAATAACATTTTCCAGTATTCTCTAGCTGAAATATCAAGATGATTCTCACTGTGCAACAAGAAAGCTTAAGGCTGAATCAAAAAGTAATGTGCTGTAGAAAACAGCTCTGAACACAGTCAACCTAATAGCCACAATTTCATAAAATACACACACACAAGCAAGGGGAGAAATAGAGACAGGAGATTTGACTTCAAAAATAAGTCAAGGCACTGATTATATTGGTTGACTGAACTTAACTTTACATCTGGATAACTTGGCTTTATTTTTATCTATCTAACAAAAACATGTACAATATTTAAATTCTCTCATATTTCCCTTAATCATATGATAAAAGTACATTTTCATTTTGATGAGACAGTCTCATGCCACACCACCTCTACCACTACAAATTGGATAGTGAGTCATATTTAGCTCAACGATGATAGAAATAATCATTTTGCATTGTTAATAGAAAATGAATATGTCTTTATTGAATTCAGCAAATACACACCATGGGAACCAATGGAATTCTACCACATTTGCAAAGTGTTCTCAAAGTTAGAGAAGCTTGTGCATGATTTCTGCCTTTTTATATCACATTGAAAACTTATGTTCTGTGGAAGACACTTTTGAATGTTTTATAATTATTCAAAATTGATGTCCAAGGAAACATGTTACTGCTGATCTGAGAAGAAAGCAATCTAAGAAGTGTGTAATTATACTTCCAATAATGATAATAGATGTGAGTTGCCCTGTTGACACTGATGTCCCATATCTTTTGAGATAGAATAATGATTTCATCTATGCCCTGAATAGACAAGTCCACATATGACCAGAATTCATACAGGGAAATATATCCATCCCAAATCAAGCAGAACCCAGCTGTTAAATTTGATATATTTCATCTCTAACATAATAGGTCTTTCTCAATGCCACTCTTTGCCCAAATCCTGCCATCAATGCTAGTTATACCCAATGTCTAATAGAGGTCAAACTTTCTATTGCTCTTTATTTTTATTGACATTTCAATTTGGAAGCTTTTCTTTAAATAAAGTAGAATCATGTTTTGGATGAGTTGTCTCACTACAAGCACTCACTTCTTTGTTTGCTACCAAATAAGCAACTGTGTGTAAATGCATTTCCCAACTTCTCACATTCAGCTTTCCCTACTAAAACCGTCTCATGTGATCACATTTTTATTGTTTCTGATGAATTATTATAGGATATTTGAAATCACTAGTGGAGCCCTATTTCGCTATGTGCTTTGCCTCCATAATGAAATAGATGATCTGCCAAAGATATGTAAAAAAAAAAAAAAACCCACATAATTACAATAATACTTACAAATCTATTGCTTTGAATTACCTGGGCATCATCTGCTTTCTCCAGGTGAACATTGAAGAGGCTAGTTATCTTTTGGTTTTGGTTGATGGCCCAGAGAGGACATAACCAGAAATGTAACAAAGTTCACCTCCCTATTTCTGTTGATTTGAATGTGTGCTGAGAAAGGAAAATGGGACATTATTGCAAAAGGATACTTCTATCCCTTTTCCTTAGGAACATAAAGTTTAAAATGGTGAAACACAACAAAGAAAGAATTGTTCTGCTAGATATGGATAGGCATACTTAATTCTGACCCATACTTAGTTTTTTTTTTTTGGGGGGGGGATTTACAATTGTTAACTTCAGAGGAAAGATGTGACATTCAGCACTTATCAGAGCAGTAGATATAACAAAAATAAATATATTTGCATTTGATTGTGATAGGAGAGCCAATTTCAGTGGTGCAAGTTCATTACTTATCACCAATACAATCAAAAGAAGGAGGGTGAAGATTAAGCAGTAGTATCTCAAGACTATCTGATGGACAAAGCAACATTAACTTTTTTATATTATATTAGAAACCTTATCTTTGTCATACACTTTACTACCTGAAAAGAATCTTAATATTTTGGCACTGAATACAACTGGAATGCTTATGTTTTAATATCTTAGAATTTTCAATATCTGTGAAGATATTCTTCCAGTATTATTCAAAATTTGAAACATGCATAGATTTTATGATGAACCCTTTCTCTGGAGACATAGTTTTCTAAAAACCAATTTCAAATAAGTAATGTAGGCACAATTATGGGGATTTAAGAACATGGCTTGTTATCTATGTATCTGTATAATATATGAATTGAATATATGCATGTATGTTTGGATGCATATATGTGTTTCCAATTATTCATTTATGGCCCTCTTTTTTTCAGCTGGATCCCTGGTTCTTTAGCTTCTAACTTTCATCAATGGTATATATATATATATATATGGACACCATCAATACCTATAGGGTATCAGGATGAACAAGTTCTTCTGAGTACACTCTTGTCACCAAAGTATCAGCTTAGAGGCTGTGTCAAGCTGGTTCTGGAGAGAAGATGCAGAAACTCTTACGATGGTGATTGCTGCAGCTGGCAGGGGTGGCACATGCTCAGAATTTGAATCAGGACCTTGGAGTCCAATTCAATTCTGCTCTCGTTGTAACCTGACCTTTGGGAGGACTTGGTTGTTTGCTGTTTGGTTGTGGCTTTAATTTTACTCTCTGGGGGCAAAATGTAGTATCTTAAAGAGTGTGATGAGCAAGAGGGTATTTTGAAAAATATGAAACCTCATCCAGATTTGACACTGACATTTGCTATGAACATAATTAACCTATTTTGTGACTTATCGTAAGTAGGTATTTTTTCCGAGAAATCTTTTTCATGCGTGTAAGAGATGTGGACTTGATGCATTAAAGGTTTTCTTATTTTAGAATTCTGGTTCTGATAGAAAGCTTAAGAAGACAGCTGGGAAAGAGAAACCTCCATTTCTATAGAAGGAGAATATCCCAAGAGTGGAGAGATGGATTTTAATTTAACACAAACAGACCTACAAATTAATTCATTTGTCGGGGTTCAGGAGGGTGACTAAGTAGGGGAGGTAATTGGAATCTGTTCTTCTTTCAATAGGGGAGTTCTGCTTTGTGACTGATTGACTTGTATATGTTCGCCTCCAGAGTGATAATTCTTTCTTCTGACTGGTGCAGTCCCAACAGATTTCTAGTTGTAGGGCAGGAAGTTGATTCTGTCACATCCAAGTTTTCATTCTCTGAGAGACAGTGCACGGAGAGTAGAGCTGAAACAGGCAACTGTCATATTTTGACAGGACTATGACAATAGGAGTTGTCCTCATACTCTCATTATACAGCTTTGAAAAGGCTGGATGTCTCAGGAGTAAATAGTGGTTTATTGGTCTTAATTGGATGTTTGCTCTAATAGAGATCGCTGTCATCCCAATTTTTCTTTGGTTTCATTTCATTTTATTTTCTGTAAATGTGGATTTTCTTTAACCCAAAGGGTCTATAGTTCTAATTCGTCTTACCTTTGAAAGTAAGGTATTCTTGCAGCTCTCAGACTAAGTCATGAATGCTATCAAATATCTGACATCAGCTAATACCCAGCAGGACACTAAGAAGGTCAAAATTAAGCCCCTCTTTGGATCTGTCTGCAGAGCCCAGGGAATATGTCATGTGTCATCATTTGACTTGTGATTTGCCACCTTCTCCTTCCCTTCTTTATTCATAAATCCATTCAATGTAGCTTCAGATACATTAAAGGAGTTGCTGAAGTGAAACGAAAAGAATTAATGAACTTCAGGTAAATGCACCTTCAAAAGTTAATTACTGAAAAATCCCTCTAGATTTTGGGGAAATGTAACAAAATGCATGAAAGTGGGGGTCAGTATGGATCTTAACTACAGATTCCAGTTCTTCTGAGTCCTTAAGATATAGAAGCATTAAGTGGTTCAATTTGGAGGGTAGCAGCATCCCATGCACTTCACTGAAGCTTAAAACATGAATGTACTATTCTGTCAAAATAGTTTTCACAGCTGATTGATCTCTGAGCTATCTTTAAACACTCAGTGTTGAAAGGAAGCCTTTCTACAACCGTTTTCCCATCCTCAAAGTTTTTATTTTGATGTATCTGTTCTTTGGCTGCTTATTCTTACCATGTAAGTTTTCCAGGAAGGTACTGAGTTTTTGCATGCTCCAGAAGACTAGAGATGGACAAAGAAAGAGGCTCTTTGTCTTCCTTTTTCAACTTCCAAAGCTTCCCATTATCCTCAGACATGGAATACTAGAAGTCAAAGGTCACCTATGTCATCCCTGCTGGTTCTTTAAACATTTGCTTTATTGTTACATACAGAAACTTCACCATGATATTTTATGTTGACTGGACTATTATGATTTTTCCAGATATATGGGCTTGGGGGATGCCTAGAATGATCCTTGTCTTATATCAAGAAAACCTTTTCCCTTATACCTTTGTATGTTTTCCTGTCTTATATTATTGGCAGAGATCACTTTTTCAGGAATAGCAATTAAACAAAGGCTACATGGAATATCCTTCTCTGTTGTCTGCACTGTCACCATTTTTGTGCTCATTGCAAGTCCCCATTCTTGATGGTGGGGGCAGGGCAGGCAAGAGTCCAGTTGAGTACGGTGGCAGGTTATCTGGGCTGTGGTGGTGGGTAGGATATAAAAATATACATTTGAGGGGATTTGAACCTATACTTCCTGGAAACAACTAACATTACTTTGATAAGCGTATCTGGGGAAAACAATTCCACACCTTTCCACTTTGTTTTGTCAGATTCCTTGGACTGTCCACCATATTTCTGCAGTTCTGGCTTCTGTTCCTTGTGTTTTTTGTTTGTTTCATGCTAATTTAGCTTAGTTTTTTTTTTCCTCCAAAATATCATGCTATCCTTTCCTTTGTTAGCTAGATTAGCTCTTTGCCCTTTTTTTTTTTCTTATCTTTGATTTCCTCGGTGTTTATCACTTTTTTATGTCATCCGTTTTTCCCCTCAGAAGATCATCTTGCCCACACTTCATTTGAGAAAATAATTCTCTGGTCCTTTTTAGTTTTTGTTTGTTTGTTTTCCTGAAGTATTAATCCTCATTGGCCTTTTGCTGAGTTTTGTTTTTCTTTTTCAATCTTGGCACTTTGTAGTTTGTGGAAAACTTGCGAGAAGAGGCAGCAAGAAAAGCAGAGCCAGTAAGGGGACTGGGAACCACAATCTGGAATTAGGTCCAGGACTGGAAACCCTCTTCGACTTTGGTCACTGCTTGGGCTCAGGGAAAGATCTTGGGCTTGTCTTTCAAAATGCTGTGACTTAGAATAAAACTGCTTGATTAACAAGTTTTTTTTATCATAGGTCTTTTTAAATTATTTTTTTCTTACTTGGTTATAGTCCCTGTAGTTCTCCCACTACCATATCACCCAGGAACCATCACCATATTCCCTGTGTCCATGGCTCCCTCTCTTTATTTTTTGCTCCCCCACCTCCTCCTCTTTTGCTGTATGCCTCAGTTCTATGCACAGCTTGCTTGTTTTGACTTTTTCCTGAATGGTTTCACTTACACATGCATGTTGCTTGTAATGCTTATGGTGATTCCATCTCTTTTTCTCATCTAGATTCCTTCACCCTGCATCCCCCCCACCCCCACCCCCAGCAGAATTACCAGAGAGAAAAGAAATATCCTCCTCACATATTTGTCCTTTTTCATCCTGTAAAACTGCACTGAGTTTCAGTGAGGATATTGCCTTTTGCTTTTGGGTGAGTTGTCTGCAAATTGTTTTACTCAAAGAATCAGAACAGAACTTTCCAGCACAGGGACTGTGCATTATTGGGGGCAGAGGGAGGTGGTTATTATATATTGTTTAAAGTATGGAGCGATATGTGTTCCTCCTTCATTTTCATTCAGATTTAGGAGTGCTTGGCAAAGATGCTTTGTAGTTTCTGATTTAGGGTAATAACCGTTTCATTGTAACTCCTTGTTTTCTTCATAATGAAATGTTTTTTCCATGCCGTGTAACTTTGTTTAGTTGAATATATACTCTTCTCAATGTGCCTTTTGAATTTTACTGGTTCTTCAACATTTTCTTTCTGATACTCTTAACCTTCGAACTCTTTTCGTGAGTCATTTCCTAATTTTGCAATTAGGTATTTAGGTATTTCTAAAGGATGATTCTTATTCCTCTCTTCAGTCTCATTGTCCATTTCCTTGTGTTTTTTATCATTTTTCTCCTCTTTTTTCCTCAGTTCTCTCCTGGTTTACACATTCTCTCTCACCACTCCAACTACTGTTTTATTTGAAACTTTCTAGTATGTATTTCTGGATTTTATCCTCTGAAACTCTGTATGCTTTGCTGGGTTGGTTATAATTCCATGAAGTCAAACAGCTTCAAAAGCACCTATCTTTTTATATTGTTCTTCTTTTATATTTGTTCTTATATTATATTTGTTCTTTCTACCAGTTGCTTCTGGATTTTGGATAATGATTTCATGGGCATAGATGACCATCTTTCTAGTACCACTACCAATACTTTGTGATTATTCAGTTCTCTCTTTCTCTCTCTCTCTCTCTCTCTCTCTCTCTCTCTCTCTCTCTCTCTCTCTCTCAAACACACATCACATCAGCTTGGTTAACTATAGTTCACTAGTAATATTCACACTCTCTCAATCACCTAGGTTTAAACTTGATGGTTACTTTTTTGACTTCTTATATCTTCAGACTTATAACCAATACTATTAAACTTGACTGTTACTTTTTTGATTTCTTATATTTTCAGCCTTATGGCCTATATTTAGTTTTAGTCTTGGCAATGACCTTTATATCTGACCCAGCTTCTTGCCACCCTAAGAGCCCAGTGCTTACACACTAATATTGTAAATTTCTAAGAACCCATTTTCAATTCTTTCTGTTTCTTCCCTATAACTATAAAATGCTGCCGCCAAATTGGACTTCCTGAGCTGGAACTCTAAAATATTACTCTTTAATCGTAATAACTGTCTGTGACTTCCCCTTCTGGATCACTAATGGATCACTAATTTCTCTGTATTCTCCATCAGGTGTTCCAACTTTGTGTCTCTGAGTGTCATTGTCTATTACTTCATGGCTAGGATATCTTCCACTTACACCTCTGCTCTTGTTACAGTCTGAATCACACATAAATTGCTATTTCTGTGTATAAGTTCATAGCATTGCTTTTATCCGTAATCTTGCTTTCCACTATCATGCTTTCAAAATCTTGTCCATCTTTCTCAAATGAGAAGAAGCTTCTTGATTTCTGTAGAAACTCTCTGTTAGCACTTATATCTGCAAGGCTCTACATGAACCATGCTACTCTGTTCATCATTGATTACATTCCATTGTGGGTCTTAGGATTTCTTTACTAAACACCAAGCTCTTCTGTCTTTCAGGATTTTCATATTATCTATTTAGTGTACTTAAAATGTTTTTGTTCCTATCATTGAAAATGTGTTGCTCCTTGAAAGTCAGCTTCTATGAAATTTCTCTTATTTTCACAAGTTTGAATGGATTCTTAGAATGCCCTTGTATGCCAAAGTTTTTTCATTAGGGAATTCTGTTGTATTTTTCCAAGTGATGACAAATCCAGAACAGAGTCCAAATCTGTTTTGTTTAGCCAGTTAGTATGTAGCACTCACAAAATAGACCCAGGTATTTCATAGGTGCTACATTGTTAATTGAATAAGTAAACGAATCAAGTACTTTGTTCATAATCTCTTTTCACTTTCATGCTGTATGATACCTTTAAATATATTTATGTCACTATTCGTAGAAGATATTATATCCTCTGAAGTAAAACACTTTATATTTTTCACTTTAATAGCCCCTAGCATGGCATCAAGTATTTGTAAGATTACTAAATATTTGCTGAATTAAACTGATTTGAATTAAACCTTCAGAACAATATTAAGTTAGTGCTAGGGCATCACAGATGGTAAGTGGCACTCTCCTTTGCTAATAGCTTCCAAGGTTGATGATGAGATAAAATCAGTCAACCATCTATCAATATGCACCTATGTCATAATCCTCTGCTGTAAACTCATTGTCACATTGTCTTACTTGCCCTATTAAAATAACCCTTTGCTCCTTAGAGCAGCAAACAGAGTTCTGGAATGTCGCTGTGGAGAAGATTGCAATAGGGTGATGACAGGAAGGAAGGGCAAAATTTTATTAAAAACAGGATTTTTCTTTTGGAAAAAAATTTTTGTCAATGATTAAAGTCTGTGTGGTGTTTATTCCCTGGTCCCTACTCATCTTGACTTCAGTTTCTCAACAAACCTCTCATGAGACAATGTGCCTTCAAGTTAAGGTGAGTGCCAGGAAGAGTTCTTCCAAGTTTTTGTTTTAAGTGCATGTTGAGAAAGCTACCCCAGGGCTCTGCAGCTGTTCATTCTGGTAGAAGCCACCACAAAGTTGGAAAGTGAAGAGAGGGGCTTGTTCTTGTGGTCTCTATGTCTTCTAGTGCCCTCTAGTGCCTGCAAGGAGAACTACTGGACCAGACAATAGGTGGCCCTGTTAATGGAAATGCTCCCTTTCCATCTACTTGGGTGGAAGGAAGAACAGTTGGTCTCAACAGAAACTCGCATCTTCAGTCTGCTGAGATTTGTTTAAATCCCAAAAAAGTGCATACCCATGAAATTTAAGGCTGATCTTTTTGGTTCGCTTTCAATCACTCACTTTGGGAAGGATCACCATATTTTTCTTACTTTATTAACTTTCGCCAATAGAACATCTTCCAAAATGATTTCAAAGGTTTAAATAAACTCCTAATCAAAATAGTTGGTATGTTATGAAATTGAATATTCATGTGGATCTTGGTTGAGGGTTCCTAATTCTTCCAGATATAGGCATCATTCAATGGATGTGAACTTTTTCTTTAGTGATACAAATTGTTTGTTTTTGTATTTTTTTACTCTGTTTTTTATATACATGACTGTGTGTGTCACTCATTTTAAAGTCCTCAAGGTTGAAGACAGTTGTTGTTTACAGGTTTAATGTTCTAATCACCCACATCCTGGACCTGATCTTTGCTATCTTGTTTCCTGGTCACACCTATTCACAGCAATATAAATAACCACCCAAACACACACACACTACCCCCTGGCAATGAATAACATGGTCACAAGCATTAGGAGGTTATCAAAGTAGTTTCTGAGTCCCTATTTGTGCTTATAACATCTTGTATTCTTTCTATCCAGACTCTCACAGCAATTGAACTTATTACGTACCAGGCACATAAATCCTCTTCATTAAGAGTCGGAACAACTCTCCCCATTTTGTGTAAACTCATCAGTCACCTTCTCAGCTCATTTCAAAGTGGAAATCACCAGCATAAGAAAGAAAGTGATCTACATTACAGAGTAAATAACAAGCAATGATATCTGTATAAAGACAGAAATTATTCCAAAACCAAATGTATTATTTTTGTAGGGAACACCTAGAAAGCAACTTTTTTTGACTTGAGATTATCAATATAAAATAGAAGATGCCAACAATATCATTCCTAATTTTTGTAACTGTCAATTTCTACAAATCCACAACTTATTTTAGGATCAATGAAAAGACCATTCTGTCATAATGACTCAATGACAAATGATTTTCTGAGATTTAAGAGTAGCATTCTGTGCACCATGCAGTGCAGGTACAGAGCAAGAAGAGACGAAGGAAAGCTAATCATTGAGAATAGCACCCTCTTCCCATAAATTGGTATCTTGTTGGATTCCACCTTCAATGCAGTCTTTGTCTTTTCCCCCTCCTTTCATATAATGAAATAGAAATACCTGTGTTGAACTGATGTTAACTTGAGTCTGGGGTGTCTCTTCCCAGCTGTGTGATCACACATTTGTGACCAAACACATTAATCAGTGTCCCTAGGATAGATTTCCTCTTCTGCAAAACAGGACCTAATAACTAACTTACTGAACTATGAACTAAAGAAACAATATGTACAGCATCTTGTCCAAGTCAGGCTCACTGACCCATCCTATAGCTTTAACTCTCTTAGCTACTTCCTCCCAGCAGCATCTTCAGAGCTGACCTCTCTTCCGAACTCCAAGTCTCTATTTGTAACATCAGTCTCACAGTTCATTTGGGTAAACTGTCCTATTTTTAAATACAACATGTTAAAAATCAGACACTTTCCCTTCCCCAAATCTGCACTCATTCCTGATGTCCTGGTTTCTCTTAAAGCTACCACCATCTCTGTCCTTACTTGGAAGTGACATTTCTGAGCCATCTTTGATCACTCTCCCTAATTCCCTACATGCACAGAAGAGCTGTCAATTCCCACTGTTTCTCCTTCTGGAAAATGTATTATATTCTCTTCCCCACCATCCCTATTGTCAGTGTCTCAATTCAAACCTTAGTAACCTCTTTCCTGAGTTCTTTGGATGGGCTCCCAACGGTTCTCATTGACTTCAGCCTTTACTCACATCATTTAATCTTTACATTTCTTCTTGAAGGATTTTCCTTTACACCTTTCATCAATTCACTACCTGTCTCCTTTTCCCCTTGATCTGCAAGTTACCAGCTTGACATGCAAAGTCTCAGAAATCTGAGCCCACCAAACTCAAATAACCAATTCTCTCTCTCAGAGTATATTTACATTTATGTCACCCTGAACTATTCCCATAATTTAAGTAACCCCATTGGGGCTTTGCTTATCTTTCTCTCAGGTAGACCCTCTACCAATGGAAGATGCATTCATTCCTCAAAACTTAGATTAAAACTACCTGTTCTGTGCAAACTTTTTTTCATGGCTCCACCCCTCATTAAAGTTCTTCTACATTTTCTTACTTGCACTTTGTGCTTTTTTTTGGTATTATTTTATTGGGGTAATGCTGCTTTGCAGCACTGTATGTTGTTGGAAACTAAGGAGAACTAATCATTGTGAAGTGGTTCATACATATACAGATTTATGTTACCATACCACACCCACCACTCAGCCCCACTTAGTACTAAACTAAGCACTTAAAAACTCTCCTCGATGGGTGCTCCCAAATCTCCACTCTGGTAGCCTCTTTGTAGAGTCAGTTTTCTAGGTTTGGTTTAGTCGTTATGGTCCTTCATTCTGATTTTTTTCAATAATCCATATACAGGAGAATTCGCTGGGTATTTGTCTACTTTGTCCTTTACCTGTCTGTTATCTTTTATTAAGTCTAGGTTACTTGAGAGCACAATTTCTATCTTCTTCAGGATAGACACAAAGAGGTCTTAAAGAACTGGAAATTGAAGTGAATGAATTGCAGTCACATAAATATGCAAGTCATTTAGAAAACCTTTACATATGTCAAAATGTTTCTCTGCTGATGAATGCCTTGTACAAAGTAAAGTGTTATGCCATTTCATAAAGATAAAGTAGAATATTTTCTTATGTCAGCTTGAGAACAATTTTTTAAAATTTTGTCACTTGTGTAAAATTACTGTATTTCAACTACAGATCTGAGATTGCGTAGGAATATATATTTATTTTAGTGCATCTTAATTTATAAAACTTCTCTGATAAATATGCCATATTTATTGATAAACTATGTAGAATGTCTAGATAAAACCCTTTTGGTAACATTCATGTTGATCATTTATCATAAAGCTTCAAGGTTTCCATTAAATCAACATATCTTCTCACTCTTATGGTACATTTTGTGACGTGCTAAAAGTAGTCATTTTTTTAATATAAAAAGAATTTCAGTCACATTGAACAGATTAAATAAGCCACTATTCCTCATTTTTCCACTGGAAAATATCTCACATTATCTTTAAAAATCCAAACAGCTCAAAGAAATGACTGAAATTTATGCCATAAAGACTTTTCTTCTCAAGTAAATAAAAGCTCATATGCAGAACAAAAAAGGAGACTTAACATTTTCACAGTAGTAGTACAGGCTTCCCAACCTCAGCAAGATCGTCATTTTTGTTTGGATAATGTTGTGTTGGTGGTGATGACTTGTGTGTTGTAAGACCTTGAGCAGCATCCCGGCATCTATGCAGCAGATGCTAATAGCACCCCCTGCTGTGACAATTAGGGGAGGAGATAGAAAAATGACTCCAGATATTACCAAATATCCCTTGGATGAAAAGTTGTTCCCACTTGAAAGCCATTGTGGAAGTACCAGTATTTATATTTCTAATTGTGTTTTTAATTGATATATAAAACTTTTTGGTGGGAGTGGAAGGGAAAAAAAACTACTATGCATTTCCTGTACTTGTATGCAATTCACTTGTGTGTGTGTCTGATTTTCCTTCTGTAAGCTGGTAGTTACATTTTTAGTGTTTTCCAGATAAGTGAGTTTATTTTCTGGATAAACGTGTTGAATATTGACTATGAACCAGTTGGCAGAATAAGTTGCCAGACTGAAGAAGAAATACAGAAGGGTTGACATGTTGGAAATGATGAGGGATGACAGAGAATTTGGGGTTCCTGGAGCAGATAGAGGATTGGGGGGGAAAGTAGGGAGTGTCCCTAGATAATGGAAGCACACCTGGGTCACAGAAGACAACATAAGTCACTGCTCAAGATGACAGAATTGTTATTGGTGAAGGTTATGCATAACATAGGAGTGCTAACTGAAGAATCATATCTGGGGAATACGCAGAGTTCATTAGATAATCTCCGAGGATTCCAAAAGTTCCTATTCTATGGGAGTTTTTCTTCCAGCCCAACCCCAACCTAGAAAGAGTGACTCTAGGAACTATGAATGTAACGATTCTTGAGAGGACAAGTTTCCAGTTATGAACTGTCTGGAGTGCAAATGGATCCCTGCCTGTTGTTAAATATTATTTTTTTCTTTTAAATCTGATAAGACTGACACCTTCAGACCAAACAGAGTCCTGCATACAAGCTGGAACCACTGTGAACAGCTTGTTAGCTTCTCATCAGACTGAAATCAGTTGAATGGGGCAGAAGCCGCCAACCAACAAGCCATAGGAGGAAAAAACTCTTAAAATGTGGCTTCAGCTGCCCAACTTTCTTCACCTGCACATAGCAGCTGCCAGACAAAAGCAGGGCTTTATTAACAAGAGAAATTAACTAGGAAAACAAAAAGTCCTTTCTGCCACAAGTGGTCATTTACTTCACCCCAAGTACCGAAAGTCCCAAACACATGTTCAAGATGGTGCCCTCCAAACCTTAGGCACCTTGCAAAGTCCAGTCCTTCTCCAGCATCTTCTCTTTGCTTCTTCTCCAGTGTTTAGGTGCTGTTCCTCCATGACTCTTCAAATTTCTTCCACAATTGGTGATGCACAAATCAGTTTTCCAAATCTCTGGCCAGCTCCAGGTACCAGCTCACTATGCCATCTTGCTGTGGTGCCACACTCTCCACACCAGCTACTCTTCTACCAGTTACCATGGCCCCTTGCCACCTCCAACTCAGGGGTTTCCCCTGATGAGACCACATCGGTCTGTTCTCTCATTCCACCATTCTCATCTCTCTTTCCTTTTTTTTTCTCTTCTTTATCCTTGCTCCTTCCTTTTATCTGCCATTTGGCACATCTCAATTCTTCTCCCATGTCTTTCTCTCAGACCCAACCCACCAAGGTATTTTGGCACCAATACAATTTTTAACTGTGTCACTCACAACCCTGTATCAAGATTAAGTGTTGTCTGGGTTCTCCAAGAGTCATGAGCATTATGTTTACTGTGGGAAAGAAAAAAATCTTTCCTGTTTCTCTTCAATCTCACCTGCTCACGATGATCAAGGACACCTGAGTATCCAGGTCACCAAACTCAAACTTCCCCAGCAGTAGTCACACTTCTGACCATTCCCTTTCTCTCTTGTTGGTCAAAATTAAGTTATTTAATGGAGTCAGGTCCATCATCTGAGATGTTGCTGAAAACATGGATACAGACACTGGTCTCCATTCCCTTGGTTAATAAAAGGAAACAGGAGAAGGGAAAGTGGCTTAATTTACTGACAAAACGAGGAGGGCAGCAAACCGACTGCAAGACCATCACCCTGCTCTTGGACAGAGAACAAGGGTATTTATCCTAGGTTACCAGGGAGTAGAAAGGGGAGTGAAACAGGGTCTGCATGTTTTCTTTGTAACACAAGCAAGGACACCAGCTTGCTTTTGCTATCGCCTGGCAGTGAACAATTCAGATATTATCTTCCTAGTGATGTTCTTTGCCTTCTGAGTGTAAAGAAACAAAGCATTAAACCTAGAGAGTAAATAAAGTGAAGGTGAGAGACATATACTTTGTTACTTCATCAAACTGTTTCACTGAACTGATGTACAGATGCCTAGGTAGGTGTTAATTGTTGAACAAAGCTTCCCCTGGAGATATCTGCTTCTTAGAGGAAAGCCTCCTGAAGGGTGAATTTTTGGATTGATTTTGTAATTTAAAAAGTAAATCATTAATTTAAGAACTGGAGTGATTTTTATAGGGCACTGAATGAGCTGTTGAGGGTATGGAGACTTCGTTGAACTTGACTTCTGGATTTAAGGTCATCGACAATCACCTTCCAGTATCAACACAGGAGCCCTATGACTTGTTGCCCTTGTTCTCATGGCTAAGGGGACATGTTCAGAAAAATAATTCCCGGTTCTCAGCAACTTAGAAAGAGATACAAAATAAAGTAGTAAAATTCAAAGTTGAGTATCAGTGACTGACAACAACTACTGTGGAAAATACAGGGGTATACGAGGCAGCCGGCCTCTAACTTTAGCTGGACCACCAAGATAAGCTTTTTATAAAGAAGCAATATTTAAGCTAAGACATGAATGACATGAAGGAGCAGGAGAAAGGGCTTTCCAGCAGAGGAAATAACTAGGTCAAAGGCAGCAATAAACTTGACAGGATGAAAATACTTGACATGATGGCCAGTGACTCAGGTGGTCATGCCAATTAGGTAAGACGGTAGAGAGATGTAGCCAGGAAAGGAGGCAGAAGTATGGAAACCCTGGAGTCCAAGATAAGGTACTTGAGACTTTCCTTCCATAATGGTCCCTGGTGGAAGTGAAGAGCAGAAAATTTGGGAAGGAGGCATTAATGACCAGACATGGGAGCCATAAGTTGAAAAGCTGGAGCAGGGGGTAGAAATGATGACTAGAATAATTAAACAAACTGTAGGAAAGAAAAATATCTAGAGGCACAGGCCAGAGGTGAAGGGCCTGAAAGCCATTGTAAAAAGAAATCACCAGTCCTCTCAAATATACCTAGTCAACCCAAATATAGAAAAATTCCTTAGTTGCCAAGATTAATTTAGCATCATTTAACAATTCTACAAAGCTGTAAAGAGTGGGGCAAGGGAAAGTGAAGAAGGATAACAAGAGAGATTGGACTTAGTCAAAGAGGTTGGGACTGAATGTATGCATGAAATTCAGCAAGTTTATTAAGTCTTAGAGAGCTTTTATATTGTGTAAAAGATGGTTTACAACTTGTTAAACAAAAGGAGGAAGAAGAACTTAGGAAAATCAGATTAAGTAAAACACTAGTTCTTGAGGGATATGGAGGCAGGGACTCATCCATTAATTTGTTGTTATCTTTTAGGGAATGTCTCTAAGGTTAATAGTGGAGGAATGGGGACTGCCATTTACAGATAAGAAATCTGCAGGAACCATTTCCAGTGTGCTGGAATGATGTTGGAATGAATAAGGGTGTGCCCTCTTTCATCGCATATTTCTTATCAGTTCATGGCTTCCCACCCAAAGCAATGAACCCCTCTCAAAGAGAAGACTCTATCTGAGCAATTTCTGCCTGACAAGAGGCAGTCCTCCTGCCTGGTCTGGGACTATGCCCATGTCTTCTTCTCTCAGGGTAATTCTTTCTACCTGGTTGTTTCTGTGTAGGCATCCTTTATAAAATAAAAATAAAACTTAAAATTTTAATAATTAACTGAATTTTTTTGGGAGAAAATATATAAATATCTAGCTGATTTATTATTTATTTATTTGGGGAATTTTCAAAATGTATGTATGTATTTTTTAATTTGATTGTACATATATAATATAATATGATATAATATGATATGATATGATACGATACAATACAATACAATACAATACAATATAATATAATATATTTCTCACATCACTGTCTACCTGGGAATTCTCCCACCACCTTATAGCCCATGAACCATGTTAATTCTTGTGCCCTTCCTCTCTCCTGATTTCACCCTCTTCCCCCTCTCTTGCTCTATGCTTCAGTTCTGTTGGCAGTTTTAAATTTTTCTCATCTGTTTGTTTGTTTGTTTGTTTTCCCTATATCCCTTATATAAGTGAGACTGTCCTGTATTTCTCATTTTCTTTTTGGCCTTTTTCTGCTAACATGATTTCTTTTAGCTCCATGCATGTTACTGCAAATGACATGTGTTTGTCTCTGCCTCATAGGGAAATGCTCTGTGTGCCTCTAATGGGGGAGTGCCAATGATATGTCTCAGAGACAGTCTAAAGACCTGGTTCTATGAATTCAACAGCTCTCCCAACAACATCAAGCACCCAAAGGAGAATTTTTTAAAAGGGAAGTAAGGCATTCTAATTTGTGTTATTCAAAAGTTAGGGACAAGGATTGAAAATATATTGCCTGAAACATATAGAGGAGAAACTTGAGACACTGAGACTTGTAAGAGAAGATGCTGTTAATGAAGTTAAAAGTGGATAGATTGGAACACTTTCTGGAGAGATTCAATAGGATTTTATGGTAAATGAGTTGGGAAGGATGAAGAATAGAGAAACTCAAGAACAGCACATATGAAATCCAAGGGAACTCTATCTTGTGCCAACACCATCTTCAGCCTATGGTGAATATTTACCTTCCTCCAGGAAGCTGAGAATTTTTTAAATATATTTTTAAAATTTACTTATATATAAATTTCACATCTTTGAAATGGAGGGATTCAACCCCCATTCACCCACCCCACCATTCCCTCCCTTGCTCCCCTGCCTCAAGTTGTGTGCTTTAGTTTGGTGGTTAGCTTGTTTTGACTTTTCCTCATGGCTTTCGTTTATTTTTTTTCCTATATCCCATATATTAGTGAGACCATTTGGTTTCTATCTCTTTCTTTTTGACTTGTTTCTGCTAATATGGTTTCTTCTAAGTACATCCATGTTATCATAAAATTATCAAAGTTGTCATTTTTAATTGATGAGTAATATTTCATAGTGTACAGATACCACATCTTTTTCATCCAGTCATCTGTCTTGGGGCATTTAGGTTGCTTCCATGTCCTTGCAATTATAAACAGTGCTACAATAAACATCCGAGCACAGGTGTCTCTTTGTACCCACATTGAGGTCTCTTTTGGATACATTTCCAAGAGAGCAATTGCTGGGTCAAATGGTAATTCCATTTTTATTCATTTGAGGGTCCTTCACACAGCTTTCCATAGTGGCTGGACCAGTTTACATTCCGATCAGCAGTGTAAGAGTGTTCCTTTCTCTCCACATCCTCACCAGAAACTGATCAATTTGCCCATTATTTTCCTTATAAGCACTAACCTGTACTTGTCAATTACCCACATGCCTATCAGCCTTGGTAAACAAATACACACATCCCTTGTCTCTCCAGATCTGTGTTATCAATAGTCTTACACAGCAATGACCACACGCACATAGCAAGGGCTTAGATGACCTGTCAGAGTGGATAGGGTGGATTTTACCTCAGACAGTCCTGTCCACTAACACTGTGACCAAAGACGCTTGTTTGTAAGTTTCCCCAACTAAACTTTAAGTGTGTGAATGGACGTGGAAATGCTTGTTTTACTCTTCAGATTCAAATCACCTTCTATGGGGAAAATGTATTTGTTTACCCCGATGTTCTCCTAACACCTTGTCACCCGTGAATCACCTTATTAATTATCTTACCAATCTCTTGTGATCATCCCTTTCCCAACAGTTTTAAGTTCTGTCTTGAGTAACAGGTGGCTTAGGATACATTTAGTGAAGTAAGGAAATCTGGAAAGAGAATTACACATTTTACTTGCTGAGGAAATGGAGACCTCAAGCTTATAAAGTTTCTGATTCATATGTGGACATCAAGAAGAGATGCCAAGTTGGCCTCTGAGTACACCTTCTGGATTTCTCAGAAGAGATCATTTCTAAGTTGGAGGTTGAATGTCTGCAGCAGTCATTGGTGTTTATGTTATTATCATGGAACTGGGGAAGTTCCAAGGAAGACTGTAGCTGGGGATAAGAAGCTGTCCTCCTGCCCACACCTGGTCTTTATCTAGGGACTTCATAGATCAAGAAGAGCCTGCAGAGGAGATGGAGAAGTGCAGGTAGTTACTTATGGAGACAATTATTCACAGTAGTAGAGATTCCAGGATGGAGTAACCAATTATGCAGCGGAGTCAAGCAAAGTAAGAACAGGTAAGTGACATTTACTATGACTCCTGGCCGTTACATAAACTTCCAGAGGCAGCTAGGCAATGCCCATGTGTACAGAGGCACAATGAATGAAATCAAAGGAAAAGTAACAAACAAAATAAGGACTGACCATAGTGATGCAATTTTGTTTGACTGAAAATCATTCTGCCCTGAACTACATATTTATTCCTCCTAGGGACCAGGAACTGTTCCAGCACTGAAGATCTGAAAACAGAAATTATAGGCACAATATTTGCTCTTCTGGGTCTTACAAATATTGAAGTAAGTTCAAAGAACCATTAGGGGACACATTTGTATAATGACGCAGGCTCTAGTGAAAATAAAGGGAGGTCATGGAATGCAAAGTTCCTGAAGGGAAGGGACTAGCTAATTAATTATTTTATTATGATAATATTGGTTGGTATCTTGTCTGTGTATTAGAAGTATGTGATCTCACCCCTCAGGCATTGTTACCATCACACACTTAGGCTTGCATTGCTCACTACTATAGTTCTTTTTGCTCCATCCCCACTCTTGCAATCACCCTTCTAGTTTCCGTCCCCTTCTGGTAACCTCAGTTCTATAGCCAACTTTCTAAGGTTTTTTTAGCTGGCTTTGTCCCTGTATTTTGTTTCCATTTATCCACATACAAGTGAATATATCTGTTCAGTATCTGTCATTCATCTTATAGCTTATTTCCCTTAACATCCAGCTCCACCCCTCTTGAAACAGGGCAGAACTATACCTTTTTCCATTGAGTAGTACTCATTGTGTCTAGAAAGCGCATCTTTCTGATCCCCTTATCTGTAAGTAAGAAGGGGTTCCCCAGGGAAAAGGGAGTTTCAGGTTCTCTGTCCAACATGGGAGAGGAGGAATAAGAGGAAATTGGGAGAAGGAAAGGGGGAACAAGGACAACTGCAGGAAGCACATGAGGCAGTGAGGCTTGTGAAGGAGCTATGTCTGCTGCTTGCCCTTGGACAGGTACTAGGTCTGGGGAACATGGAAGGAGACACTTGGAACAGATATGGGTGAAAGATCCACGGGGAGACTGACAATGGCCATCTTCATCTTGATTTTGGTTTGACTTTTCTTTTCAGACTTACCTGGCACCTTCTGCTCCTTTCCCATGAGTTCCCATCAGAAGGAACCTTAGACTTGTGCAAACTTTTGGTTATCAGTGGTCTTGCTTTGGGCCAACATGTTTGACTGGGAATTTACCCAAGATGTGATGGGTAACTTTGGGTGTTTAATTGGAAACTATTTTATCTATTCTTCCCCTTCTCATCTCAACATTGCACACTGATTAAAGTTCCTTTTCATTGGAGGTCTTATGCACTAGAGTATGTTTGTCTTCTGTGGCTGACTGATGGCAGAACCTGACAACAGGCAGAAACTGGCAGAGTGGTGGTGGTCTTGCTGAAAAAGTTCAGTCAGCCATGGGAGTGAATGATGCTCCAATCACTCCTTGGGGTGGGGCACTGTTGTGGTGGGTCTAAGTCAGTTTGGTTGGAGAGAACTGAAAAGAAGGGTGGGCTGCAGCCTCCAAATGACACACTCTAGCTTCCAACAACAGTTGCAACCTCCAAGCAAACTGTTCCAAAACCCAAGGGAGAAGGAAAATCCTCCATTCCTGGCCTCTGAAGAGGGAATGGAGACTAGCAGCCACACCCAGCAGCCAAAGCCAAGTCCTTTGCAGAGACAGGTCCTCTGGTCCTGTCTCTGGCATTGGCTTCTAGGAGCACCAAAGACCCTGGGTCTGGCGTCTCTAAGAGCTGTTTGTTGTTGGTGCACTCCTGGCGACAAATTACTGGCACACTTCTTGTCTGGTGGACACTACTTGGATGAGGTAGCTGCCCCTTGTGGTTACATTGGACTCTTTGCCTTCCTTGTAAAATAAACCCCATGGTTATTGGAACCTGTGTTTCTTTGCAATCGTGCATGCAGATGGAAGAACCCACAGATGGCAACCTGTATTGTGCACTGTCCCTTGATTAGTTATAGTGCAGGTCTTTGTCTCCAAGCTGAGTTTTGGTGTCCTGTATGCACATGTTTAGAGTGGGTGGTGTTGGGGGTCCTGGTATACACTTCATTTCACCCTGCCCTGTTAAAATGTATATGATGTCTTAAGGAGTTTGTATAATTGGCTATTTGGAAATAGTGCTGTGATAAACATAGGAGTGAATGCTTCCTTTTGAATTATGGTTTTTGTATTCTTTTGGTCAGTATCTTGGAGTGGAATCACAGGGTCACATAGCAGATCAATTTTTAATCTTTTGAGAAACCTCTATATTGTTCTCCATAGGGGCTGGACCACTCTACATTCCCATCAATTTTGTAAAAAAAGGTTTCCTTTTTGTCCCATCCTTGCCAGAGTGGGGAATAGCTTACAGAAATCTCAGATGAACAGAGATACAAAAGATGAAGCAGAAGCACATGTGGAACATCTAGGGGAGTATTTTAGTCAGAATGAAGACAAAATTGAAGGACTCAGGTGGGAATAAATGTGTTGGGTTTGAGGAACTGTCACGTTCTCAATGTTTATGGAATAGAACAAAATAATGGAAAGAGTATTTGAGATGAGGCAGTAGAACTCTGGAGGAATGATCATGTAGAAACTTGGGAAGGATTTTAAGTTTCATCAGTCAAATTATAATTATAAGTCATGGGATGAGTTTCAGCCTGGGATTTCATGTATATCATCTTGTTTCTGTTTTAAAAAATCACATTAGAGCTGGTGGAGATGATGGATTAGAATGGATGAGCAGTGACACAGGAGAAATATCAATTAAATGCTGTCATGTTGGTCTGCTGAAAAAGATGGCAGTGTGAAGTAGAGGGATAGAAATGAGCAAAGTAGTAAATGGAAGAGCTGGGACTCCCATGAGGAGCTGTCTGTCTTCAAACCCCTTCTTTTCCATTATTTCACTCTGCTTCTTAAGTTTAGTGATCCATCAAATTTTAGCTGCAACTCAGGAGTTGATTCTATAGATGCTTGCCAAGTCACCAAGAAATTTCTCTTATAGCAATACATAAATGTGACAAGCTTGACATTTGTTTAAGGAGTTTATATCAGATGTATCTGGGAAACTAGCAAACACAGTGAGTTGATGCACAAATACGATTTAGATAGGTACTTATGAATATTTCTTCACTAGGTGACTAGTTCTGGATTTCTACCCCACAGATAGTTTAATTATAAAAAAGGATAAAATTTATATTGGAAACTTAAAAGAATTAAGGTTCATGGTTGAAGAATAATATGGTTTCTCAGTTGTAAAATGAAAAGGAAATAACTCTACAATAATAGTTTATTGCAACATAGTTCTTTTCTTTGTCACTAATCTGGCCACTTGTGAATAAATCTGAGATTTGAGTTGTTGTATCATGACGCTAACTCCAAACCCAAGTTATGAAATGTCTGTCCAGCTATCAAAGAAAATATAAAATGATGAAATAATTTTTTTCATTTTGCTCTCCCTAAGAAGTTGCAGGAGAATGACCCCCTCTCCACTTAGATCAAGCCACATTCTTCAACAGTGACATAGTTTGACTATGATGTTTTGGGTCTATCACCCCTCTTCTACATTTTGTTTTGCTGCTGTATCTCCCATGGAAGAGGCTCTTCCTGGAGTTTCTGAGTAGCACTTAACCACTGACCTCTTCAGCTCTGGTTCTAGAAAAAAGTGACTTCTGAAATGGAGCCAGATTATTTCTTACCTCCACCTGCTTGAAAAATACCCAGGTCTCCCAGTGGTAGGTAGACTATTCCTTCTGAGACGTCAAGACAGTTGCAGCCTCTGTACTCAGAAGAGCTGCATGAAGGTTATTTGGGGAACTTGTTGAAGGGAATGAGAACTGCGTAAGAGAAGCAGGCATTCGTAAGAGACACCCCCTTATACAAATCATACATGCAGAGGCAGAGGTATTTGGTTGATGTAAAATCCCTTTCTCCTCACTGATAAAGTCCACTGCCATCCTGCACTATCAAGGCTTATGTAATTGAAGAATAAAACCCACAGAATCTTTTTTGTGTCCTTCCACACAGGATCAAGCCAGCCTAGCTATAGCTTTGGCAACTCCAAGCTTCCTGAAGAGAGAGTAGAAATGATATTCTAAAATGTTCCAAGACACATATTACATGGCAGTCCTGCTATCATTTTCGAACTGTAAGAGAACTAGCACAAAAGTAAATAGGAGCCATGAATGAAAGTGCTTGAATGTAGAAGATAGTCCTTTGCCCTCACATTTCCTATGAAATGGAAAGTTTCCATCAAGTCCAACACCAGCTCTTGGTAACTGGCATCAAAGGCAAGACTTGTAAAGGGTGGTGGTTTTGATTTATCAGCATGGTGGGGACATCATGTGAGCTCCCAGTTCTCTGATAACACCATATTATTATCTCACCAGGTCTCAGACTGCTCTTTGATGATGTCTGGAATTTGTCATCAGAGCAGAAATTGAATTCTGCCTCAGCTTTCTTCTAAGTTGAGGAGTTCATGCAGTTATTTTACCTCCAAATAGCTCAGTTCTATTTTATATGATGTAAACATAATATCTCATGCACAGGATTGTTGTAAGAGAATAATGAGATAACCTTTATAAAGCATCATTGCTCATTTTGGTAGTCATGGTGGCATTGAATTCATAACCATGTTACATATTTCTCTTCATGCATAAAGAGAGGGAGTGGGATGCAGGGGGAATGTCACTTGATGTCTTGTGAAGGCATGTGGTAAATGAGATGATAAAGTGCTTTTAGAATTTGTTTAGGGCCAGAGTTGGTTAAAAGGTCAAAACATACCAATGAGAGAGTGGATTTAAATGAAGCACAAAGACCCACAGAAGATGAGGGAGTTTTTGATTGTGTCCTTTATTTTCTTCTTCTTGAATTAGATGAGTTCTTTGTAGATCTTGGATATACAGATAACCTAATTTAAAAGAGGGCAAAATAGCTAAGTGTAGAGGTCTCCAAAGGAGACATATAGATAACCAACAGGGAAATGAAAAATGTTCATCATCACCTATGACCAGGAAAATGCAAATCAAAACCACAATGAGATACCTATCCATACCTGTGAGTATGGCCCATATCCAAAGACCAGAAACAAGTGCTGATGAAGATGTGAATGAAAGGGAACACTCCTACACTGGTGGACCAATTTCAGTGGAAAACAATATGATGTTTCTCACAGATTAAAAATGGATCTGCAACACCACCTAGCAATTCCACTCCCAAGTATCTTCCCAAACCAAGTTCAAGCACTAATTTGAAAGGCTATATGAAATCCAGCATTCACTACAACATTATTTACAGTAGCCAAATCATGGAAAAAACCTAAATGCTTAAGGACAGATGAGTGGGTTTAGAGTATGTGTTATATAGATGGAAGACTACTCAGTTATAAGAAGAGATGAAATCTTGTCATTAAAACCATGGATGGAACTGAAGGGAATTATGATCAACAAAATGAGTCAGAAGGAGAAAGAAAAATACCACATTATTTCATTTATGTGGGAAATAGTGAAATAAAACAAAGGAACATAAAAATTAACCAAGACTAATGCTAAAATTGATTGTAGAATTAAGTCTATGCAGAATTAAGGCTACACAGATAAGCTATGTCTACTGTATACTATAAAGCAAACATGGATAGATGCCCAACGGGCCATGGTGAAGAACAGTCAAGTCCTGGTGGTGGATGTGATAACAGCTGTGAAAAAAGTCATATACCTCTGATGCATATACCGTGCTGTAAATCAATGTTACCTCAAATATATGTATATTCTATCTCTCTATCTCTCTAATATCTATCTATCTATCTATCTATCTATCTATCTATCTGTCTGTCTGTCTGTCTGTCTGTCTGTCTGTCTGTCTGTCTGTCTGTCTGTCTGTCTGTCTGTCTGTCTGCCTGCCTGCCTGCCTGCCTGCCTGCCTGCCTGCCTGCCTGTCTATCAAGATGGAAAGAAGAGGCTGTTTGGACTAAGTTCTTTGACCATGGGAAATCTCGCAGCTGCAGTCTGAAAACACCGGGCAGTATAGGTTCTGCTCTACTGCCAACTTGGGGAAACAATGGCATAGCTGGAGCCCTATCTTGCTAGCTTTGGGTCAATAGCACCGAGAAAGAGAATGCCAAGCTACCCACCAAAAGTGGATCAAGAAGGCAGAATCTGGCTCATAAGGGGGCTCAAATGTCCTCTTACCAACCAACCTCCACTTTTTATCTACTTCTTGTCACCTGGGCTCTATTCATGACTGAACCTGAAGGGACAAATCCTGTTCACAAATGTGTCAAAGACATGGTAATGCAACACCTGGTAGCACCTGTGGTTTTTGGTATTGAAATGGCTTGACAAAATCTTTGGTCGTTTGACTGCTGTAAATGTAAAGTTTAACACTGAGAGGAGTGACAGTAGATATTTAATAATGTTATAATTTTAGAGTGAGGAAGGAGTCTCAGAGATCATTTTGGCCTGCACTGTCCAACATGGTAGCCACCAGCATTTTGGGACCCCCAAGCATTTGGGGATATATTGGATTGATTAAACACATCATAAAATTTACTTCACTTGCACCATATATTGGCTTGATTAAGCAGATCATCAAATTCATTTCCCCTGTATCAAGATGTTGCTAGAAAGTTTAGACCTACTCATCGCTGCAGTTTGTGCAATGTTGAATGATGAGGCAGCTTTAAACCCAACTTCTTATTTTATAGATGAGGAAGCTGATAGAGAGGTGAGATCTTGAATCATAGATGATGTTTTAGCAATGTTCTTTCAGACTAGATATCTACTTCTGGTATGTGATAAAGTTATTGCATCGATATTTTTATGATTATTTTTAGTTCTTGCATAGGGAAGTATTCCACTGTACTTTCAACTCCCATGATTTTGTTGATGGTTTGTAAAACACCACTCCCATCTGGTAACCAGTTATATGTTCAGATAATTACATTAAAATTTATATTTGTGTTTTAAATTTTTCTTTAACTTTGAATGTTTGTTCATGGTTTTTAATTGAAAAATTTTTTGAGATTATTGCTTCACTTAGAGTTGTAAGAAGTAATTCCATAATCACTAGTCATTTTGTGCAATATGTACTATTTCGCAAGACCACAATGGTACTATTTTGCAAGACCACAAGATAATATTGCCACCACACATTGATGTTGATACATGCCACCAATTTTTTTCGTTTTTCCCAGTTTTGCTTGTATTCATTTATACGCTTGCACTGTGTGTTCTTTCCAATATTCTCAGCTGTGTACTTCCTGAATTCACTCTGACAGTCAATATATGAATAGTTCCAACAACCCAAGGATCCTTTCTGTGGTCCAACCTCCTTCCTGCTCCTTCTGCTTCCTTTCATATCAATAATTAGAGAAATTCCTCCCCATCGATTTTTCTTTGAATTTTCCCCCAGCTTTTGTAGCATCTGTCACATCCCATTTAAATGTGAAAATATACATGTCTATGTTGAAATGTGAATACTTTCCTGATAATTTAGTAGCAGTTGCTTTTTTTTTTTTTTTTTTTTTTTTTTTTTTTTTTTTTTTTTTTTTTTTTTTTTTTTTTTTTTTTTTTTTTTTTTTTTTTGAGACTAGGCCTCACTATTTTTGCCCGTGGAACCGCAGGCTCTCGTTGCCCGGGGTACCACGGACTCAAGTCATCCCCAGCCTCAGCTTCCCAGGTAGCTGGGTTTACAGGCGCGTACCACCACGCCCAGCTATTTTTTTTTTGGAACTAGGTCTCGCTACGGGCCCCTGGCGGAACTCGAACCGCGATCCCTAGCCCCGGCCGCTTCATAGACTGAAGCTTACAAGCACGAGCCA
>PVHY01004268.1:0-96112 GCA_004024945.1 Uropsilus gracilis
GGATGGAGGATAGATAGCCATTATATATAAGGATATAAGGATGGAGGATAGATAGCCATTATATATAAGGATATAAGGATGGAGGATAGATAGCCATTATATATAAGGATATAAGGATGGAGGATAGATAGCCATTATATATAAGGATATAAGGATGGAGGATAGATAGCCATTATATATAAGGATATAAGGATGGAGGCAAGCAGGCACAGGGCAAGTGAGTGTCCACACCCTTCCACAGACGGGAAGCTGTGGTCTTGCTTGACCATGTTCTTGGGGCCCCAGGAAAGGTCCCCTCTTTCTCTGCTCATGGGGAGCATCTGACTGGGCTTTACCACCCAGAGGTCTCATGTCTTAAAGAGAGAGACAAAGATGAAAATAAGGGAATTAGGGTGAAGTACCCACACTCTTCCAACTGGACAAGTAAAGTGAATGAACAGTACGTATTCAATAAATCCGGGACAAGTTAATGTGTTAGAAGAGGATAAAAGTATGTGAGGGGATGAGGGGACAGGTACAGTAAGGAATTTTGGGGGGTACAGTTGAGGTTTTAAATAGAGTGGCCAAAGCAGACCTCATGAGATGGTGAGGGTACTAGCTGTGGGGATACTTGGAGAAGGGTGCTCTGGGATGAGGTGTGTGAGGGTCCTGGGGCAGGGGTGTCTGGGAGCATGTTTCAGGAGATGAGCATGACTGGAACAAGCAAAGGGGTAAGTGGTAAGAGAGGCGCTTGGAAGGGTAAGGAAAGGCCAGATCACATGGAAACCTGCGGGTGGTGGTGACGAACTTGGCTTTCCTCTGAGAGAAATGGGGGAGCCAGTGCAAACTTCTGAGTCAAGAAGTGACACAATTCGATTTACATTTTGAGAGACTCATCTGGCAGTTGTGTTGAAAATAGAGTACCAGGAGTGTTGGAAACTGGGAGAGCACTTAGAGGTTCTTACCATAATCCCCAGGAGGAATAGCTAAGACAGGGCAGGAACAGCCGTGGTGGGAAGTGGTCAGATTCTGGATTTATTTTCAAACTGAGCCAACAGGATTTCCTTGCAGCTTAAGTGCAATGTGACAGAAAGAGCTGTTGCAAGGATGACACTAAGGTTTGGGGACAAGAATGTCCTGGAAGGATGGAGGTGCTCTCTCCTGAGATATCCAGGCTGCAGGCTGTGGAGATGGTGGAGGAGCTCCGCTGACATGTTACACTGGAGAGAGAACCATCAGTCTTTCACTCAAGGATGCTGAGGAGTTGGATCCTGCAGAACTCGGATGGGGAGAGGGCTTGGGTTGCAGATCCACAATCGGGAGTGTACTGTTCCTGGCATCTGAGCAGGCATTTAAGCCTTGAAACTGGGTGAACTGCTAAGAGAGTGAGTGGATGGAGATAAAGACCAGGGACTGTATGGGGCACCCTGGTAGAGACTGCAGAGAAGAGAATGCACAGGACACTGGCAAGGGATAGCTATGGGGTAGAAGGGAACGTGAGAGATTGGAACTTTGGGAACTATAACAAGAAGGAAGGAGGGATCAGCCCTCTCAAATGTTGCTAATGGCTGAGGAACAGGAGGACTAGGAGTTGTACCTGAACTTTCTGTCTAGAATCACCTCGAGCCCTATATTTCCTTTGTTTATTCTTACCCATCCTTCCAACCTCGGTACACTTGTTGCTTCCTCCTAGAAGCCTTTCTCACCACCAAGATTTGTTGTTAAAAGCCCATCAAATGCCTTGTGTATTCCCCTTGATGCCCTTGCCACCTGTAGATACATATTTGCTTGTATGGTTATTTGATAAATATCAGTCTTCCCTGCCAGGAGCTCTTACTGTTTCTGCTACACAAACCTGGAATGAAGAGTAAGTCTTTGTTGAAGAGAGAGCTGGTGGACAGTCAGGTGTGGCCCCACCTGGGCTGTGTCTACTGCCTCCCATGAGCTGTCCCTGTCAGCACCATCTTTTTATCGCTTCCTTGCTGAAACACATGTACTCCCAGTTGGGAGTCAGGACTCCTGACTCAATACAGACACACAAGTGGGTACTGAAGGGAAATTTTCCAGTGAGTTCCAGTAGAAGTATAACTGGGCTTGGAGCTTCAGTTTTACCTCTACCTTTACAATCAAGACTGCCTTGCTGGTGACCCCGGCTATCAATGTGGGGGGGGCATTTTCTTATGAGAATCAAAATATGAAGATATCTCATAAGCCATAGATGGCTCTGTATAATGTCATTATAATGAGAAAATTACCACTTTCCTCCCAGGGCTTGCTGGATGGATATGCATGATATTTATACATGAAAGTCCTGGAGCATAATTGTTTTGGAATTGTAGAAACCTGGTTTCAAATTCTACCTATAGGTCGGGCACGGTGGCTTGTGGCCGTAAGCTTCAGCCTATGAAGCGGCCGGGGCTAGGGATAGCAGTTCGAGTCCCGCTTGGGGCACGTAGCAAGACCTAGTCCCAAAAAATAGCTGGGCGTGGTGGTGCACGCCTGTAATCCCAGCTACCTGGGAAGCTGAGGCTGGGGATTGCTTGAGTCTGTGGTGCCCCGGGCAACGAGAGCCTGCGGTTCCACATGCAAAAACAGCGAGACTTAGTCTCAAAAAAAAAAAAAAAATCAAATTCTGCCTATAACTTCCAAACTATGAAGGGTTTTAGTACTTTTGCACATCTTAACCACTCCAAACCTCAATTTTCTTCTCTGCAAAATGGAGGTAATGACATCTCCCTCAGAGAGGCCTTTAAAGATGAGTGAGACCATGTTTGTAACAATAGTTATTACTACTTTATACCAGAAGACAGTGACACTCGACAAAGTAAATACTGCCACTCGGGTAAATATAAGGACTGAAAAGGGTAAAGCATGCAATCCATCTAGCATCACACAGTGAATGCCCAGAGTCTCAGTCACAGATTCTTATTCTAGTCTTTGGGACAAAAAAGTCTGAAACATATGAGAAATACTTATAACAGAACCCTTAGAAATAAAGAAGAAAAGTTTTTTTTTTTAAAAATGAGAGCAGTATAATGAAGAGAAGAAAGAACTAGTAGAGGATTAGTTCAGAATTGAACTCCAACTTTCACTGAGCTCCCTGGCAGTCAGAGCAATAGAGGGAAAATGAGGCATTTATAACTAATCATTTACTAACAGAAAAGCAGACAGAGCACTCCAGGGGACACGCATAGTTCTAAATCCTGAATCCAAGAGGGGTTTCCCATGAGGAATACTGGTACTTCTCCAACTCTCAGATCAGAGAGGGTGTTTATTGTCTGGTCTTCAGGAGGATTGTGAGGTCACAGGAGTGGGTGGGCTCTTGCCTCCAGATTGGGCATTCTGGGGCCCTGATAGCTTGTCTTTCTGGTGTAGGGGGCCGTAGGGATACTTCGGCTGCAGAGCCCTGTGTGTCTCAAAACCCTTGGGTCCTTAAACCTCCCCGTGGCTGACTAAGGTAAAAACCAAGCTGGAGCAGCAGGTCAGGCTGGCTCTCACTGTGGGCATCTTGCCTGTCTACCTGAGGGACTATGGGAAGCCTGAAGGATTTGGAAGCAGGAATGGGGTACATGGCATCTCTAAGAACCTTTGAGACTATGGGCAAGATCCCTTACCTCTCTAATCCTCGGACTCTTGGTCTGAAAAGCGGTGATAGTAACAGAACCTGCCTTACCCCGCTGGCGTGCAGTAAATGAGACTTCGCATGGAAAGCAGAAGAGGACCTGCTTGGAACCAGGAAGCTGCCAGGATGGTCCTCCATCTTGTTGCCACTCGGGCTGGAAAGCTGGGAGCTCAAACCCAGTCTTTGTGTGACCTTGGCTGTCCTTTCCTGCTGAGTCTTTTCTCCCAGACCTGAGGCAGGGTCTCACATGGAAAATCCTGTGAAAGTGGCAGTGTTAAGTCACCGTCACCCAAAGGAGTGTGTCCCTCTGGCAGTGTGGCTCTCAGAAAGCTGCCTCACTGAGGCTGTGACACCTGCAGCCCTCAGGAGTCGCGTTTGTTCTTGATCTGTTGTCAGCAGACAAGTGGTAGAAGAGAAGAAAAACTAGGAAGACACTAAAATTGAACATACTGCTGCCATTCCTTGTACCACCACCACACTGTGATTCCAGGGTGGGGCACCAAAAATATTGTTTGGGTGTTTGTGGAAGGCAGCCTTGATCCACCTCCTGGAACACCAGGGTACAAGGGAGCTGGAAGCCATGCGGTTTCTCCCTGCCACAGAATCTCTCCCCTGGCAAGCTTAGGACACCTGACCTCTTCCTCCAGACACTCCATCGTGTCTTCCTTCCTAGTGTCTTGTTATCATTGTCCCCATTTTCAGGATGATAGGACTGAGTCTCTCAGAGGTTATCTGCCAGCTGTCCTACCAATAGTAGCAGATCTGGGATTCTGGCTCAGGTCTCTGGAGTCAAGTCTGGGACTCTTCTCACCTGCCAGGCTGCCTACTTCCCTCTCCTCAGCCATCTCAGGTGACAAGGTTCATTAAGTTGCCTGGCACTTGGGGCTCATCTGGCCTCATGGATTCCAAATACCAGGATGGGGCTGATGGCATCAGAACCACCTAGGGCACAAGCCAAAGATAAATTTCTTGCCCTGCCCACCGCTATGGAACCCCAGTCTCTGAGTGTGGGGCCAAGGATTCTGATTTTGTATCCCCACTTTCCCCCCCAGCTGCCTCCAAAGCCATCCCCCTCCATGACACAGCCTCTGCCAACGTCTGCCTCCCTCCCACCAGCGTCCTCCAAGGAGGACTCGACTTGTCCCTGTTTTCTCTTCCAACCTTTCAGAGGGTCTATATGAGGCCTCCGCCAAGTTCTCCTTTTAGTCAAATCCAAGATTTCTCCACTGACCTGATTTCACTGGTTCAGAGGCTGCCCCTCGGGACATCCCTCCCTGTGCCCTACAGGACTGCTGCCAACCCTCCTTGGGGGGACTTGTCACCCCCCCCCAGCCAGGCCTGTGCCAGACTGTGGACTCATGCCACATGGGCAAAATGTGGACACAGGTGGCCTCCAAAAGATGGAGGTGCTTTTTGTGGTAGGGAGGCATGTCTGCCTCTGTCTCCCCGGTGCCTCCCAACTTAGTGCTTCTTGTTCTGAGACTGCAAGATTCTCAGCTTTTCTCTATCTGAGTGGCTCTAATCCTAAGCATTCCCTTGTGAGAGGGACTTGGGTGAGAGGCCGCTGAGGGTCATGCGTGAGAGGTTCCTGTGGGAACAAGGAACATGGGCTGTATACATACACACCACACCCACTTCCTTCTTTCTGTGTATTGTTTCACTGCATCATCAGAACCACTGAGGAGGCAGAGAATGCTGCCCTCTCCCCCCCATATGCAAAACAAAAGCTCAGAAAGGGGCAGTGATTTGTTCAAGGTCACCATCTGAGCCAGGTTCAAAATTCTGGTTGGGTGACTTTAAGTCCCACTGTTTCTTCTCCAGGTGCTGCCAGTTTTTCGGACAAAGGGATTTGAGCTCTTTTAGACCTGGGATCTGAAAAGTGGGGGAGGGTCTGGAAAGGCATTTAAGCCAAGACTCAGAGGCCATGATGAAGAAAACCCTGTATATGATGGATATAGGGAAAAACAAACAAACGAATAAGAAAGAATGAAAACAACCAATGGGACCAAACGATGGCAAGAGAGAGGAGGAGGGGGAAGAAAGTGGGGGAGGTGAAGAGCACAAAAGATCAGCATGGTTAACAAGTGTTAGTGAAAGTGGGAAAGCCCTGGGGTACATAATAATGAAACAACGTAATGTAAATATAGATATACATATATATGCAAAGTTTAAAAAGAAAAAGACAGAAACCAAATGGTTTCACTATTTTATGGGACATGGGAAAAATCAAAAAGCCAGGAAGAAAAGTCAAAACAAGTTCACAACCAAATTGAAATACACAACTCAAGGGAGGGGGTGAGAGAGGGTAGGAACGGTCAGGGAGGAGGTGGGGGGGGTTGAACCCCAGTGATTACAAGAATATGAAATTTATATATAAATAAATTATTTAATAATAAAAAAAAATCCTCGTGAGAGCCCAGGATTGAGGTTTCAGGGGAACCTGGTTCTCCTCCACCCTGACAGCTCTGTGACCCTGGGCAGGTCCCCAGCCCACCCCCATTGGGTCTCCATTCCAGCCACAGCATCAGGACCAAAACCTTCTGAGGGCCTTTTGGTGTCCCGCTGTCCTGGGTTTCCAATGACCACATTTTTCCAAGTTCAAGGTCCTGAAATCGAAGACACGCTATCTATGAGTTAACTCACAGCATGTGGAGATATGGAAGGAAATGCTATTTTAAGGATGTATATTTTATGACGTCTTCATCACCAATATGTGAAAAATGTGCATCTTGAAGTAAAAGCAACACAGGAACCTCTGCCACCTCAGAGTCTGCCAGCTTGAGTACTGGGGCAGATCTTCTGGGTGTGACCCAGCAGAGTGTGGTGAGAATGAATTCAGGGGCACGGCCTGTGGTTGCTCTGGGAGTCCAAGAGCCCTAAGGCCAGGGCACTGCTTTTCCAGCCCTGGTTTCCCCACTGCCCAGCCCGGGTCCTGGAAGTGAGGGGGGGGTCACCACAGTGGGCAAGGGGATTCTGCCCAGTTTCCTATAATCTTCCCCTGGACTGGCTCCATAACCTTTTCCCCACTCCACTCTATCTATCCTCTTTCTCTCAGGCAGGGACAGTCCCAGGAAAGGGGGTACACCCCCATGCTACTGTGTGAAGGACCAGAGCTAGCATGGAAAGTGTCCTAGCCTTTGTCTCAACTAGAACAGATGTCCAGGTTGCTCTTCCAGATTCTGAATCCCCTACATGAGCCATACATGCACACACACACACACAGACTTTATACAAGCCCTAGACACATGCATGGCACTCTCCACACATGTTCTTATACATACCCCCTAAATCCTTACACACACCCCCATACATCCTTACACACTTTACACATGTCCTTACACACACACATTTCTATCACCTACAGGAATCACATGTACCACTCACAGTGACTCTTTACACAAGCTTGTGCACAAGGCCACAAACTGGACACACCTTCACCCTGTGCACACCTAGTCCACATTTACACACTGCATCTCCAGCCCCTGATGTTCTCCTCAGCACACAGCCTCTCCCAGACAGACTCACACAGCCATATTCTCCACACGCTCTCATACGCCCGTACACACCCTGTGTGCAGCACCATGGGGAGCTCCTCCCGCCCACTGCTCCCGAGCAGGTGCCAAGAGGGGAGGAGGATGGGGATCCAGGCCTTACAGCCTGGCCTTTTTGGGGTGATGGTGGAGGCATTTACTGAAGGGTTCAACAAAAAGCCTGGACCCCCAAAAGCCTCCTTCCCCTCCACCCTTCCCCTCAGCTCTTAGCCAGCTCAGCATGCTGCGGTCATGCCCAGCTCAAGGAAGTCCAGACGAATCTAATTCAGTTTCCAAATTCAACTCGACTGACAATTTATTTAGGCCAGTTGGCCATCCCGCCTGCTCTGCATCACTGACTCCGTGTGGATTAACTCAAACGCTGCACACCCCCGCTGGGCAGAATTAATTAGGTGGAAAAACTGACCTGAAGCCTCTGGGGACCCAGGGTCTGGGCACCAGCCAGGGCTCCCCTGATTGGCCCCGCTGCCTGTAACCTTTCCGGGCTCAGAATCCTCCAAAGGGACCAGTCCAACCCTGACTGTACCAGAGATGAAACCGAAGCTCAGAGGGGGCCAGTGATTTGCAAGGGTCACACAGCACATCAACAGCCAGACCAGAATGTTGTCCTTGCACCGTGTTAGCACCATTGTTTCTTGTTCCTGGAACGCCAAACTGCAAGGCTGTGGATTCCTGGGTGAACTCCCGAACAGTTCTGGAAGGCAAGCGCAATTTCCTAAAGATGACTGGCATCAATAATTTATAAATGAAAGTCATAGCACATTTTGGTCATTTTAATAGATAGTAAATTGTCTTTCTGATTTATGGTTCCAGGGGTGGGGTTACGATAAAAATAACTTGGTAATTTATAAAACATCTTCTTAAGTCAACAGATCGTTAGTAGGTTTGTCTGACTTTACAGCCAACAGCCTCACCACCCTGGTTACCATAGAAATGGGATGCCTTGCTCCGTTGCCATGGCTACCACTTTCTAGAGCACAATTGGTGGGTCTCTCACAGTTTGTGATTTGGTTCTGGGGAGGGGGGGAGGGAGGTAGGAGCCAGAAACTATCAGCTTGGGTTTATGCTGCGTGATCAGGCGATCTTGCCTGTGTGGTTTTGAAATTTCACAGGGTGGCCACTGAGGTGGTCAGGCTGGATGGCAGTTGCCCCTGGGCTGCCCGGCAAAGCTCCCTCTGGGCCTCGATCATACTAGTGCAGGAAGGACTGACTCCCCACACCTGCTGGGTGTGGGGAGAACATCTGCTATGGGGATGGGTTGGGGAAGGGGACCAGGTGCAGCGGATGGAGGAAAGCATGAACCCCGGAGTTCTGGGCCTGGCCTAGGGACAGGAAACCTAGAATTAGCACCATCCGAGAGGGAGGCAGGCTGAAGACATGAGACAAAGCTGTGGAGGCAGAGGGAGGGTGGAGGCTAAGGCTGTTGTCCTGGGGGACAGATGGGCACAGAGTCAGTCATCGCCAGCCAACATGAGGTGGGTGGCGATGCTTAGGGTCTGTTGTGTCACACTGTGGTCACCTCTGCTGCAATATCTGTGTGTCCTGAGAGTCCACACATATGCACTGTGGGGGGCAGGGACTGAGAGTGTGCCCGGTGGTGAAGCACTGGCTGTGTGTGCTCATGCAAGGCCCTGTGTGCCAATATGTGCCAGAGGCCCAGTGTTCGCACTGTGTGCTTCTGTGTGACTTCAGGCAGTGCTCATGCTTGGTGAAGGGTGAGGTGTGCACTCTGGGTGGTTGTGTTGTCTGTTGTCTGCGTTTTGTGTCTTCTGGGTGACTAAGGGTTGAGAGGCAGACAGTTCACATGGGGTGAGCCCCAGTCCTTGCTGGCAGCCCCTATAGCTCTAGGGGTGACTACCTAAGGAAACTGCAGGAGCAGCTTCCAAGTCTTGCTGCCCTGGACTTACCATGTAGGGGTTTTATCCTTAGGTGGGGGGACTTGCCATGTAGGGGTTTTATCGTTAGGTGGGGGGGTGATCCTTAGGTAGGGGTTTTATCCTTAAGAGCTCCCCATCTTCATGCATATACTCGCCTCTCTCAGGTGAGTATCTTTGGACAATCTGTCCTCTGTGAGTGTGTGAGGGGATGGGGCATGGCTAGGCTGTTCATGGATGTGTGTGTATAAGGAAGTGTGGTAGTGTATGCAAGGTATGTGAGGCTGTACATAGGTCCATGTGGGTGTGTGTGTAAGGGCTTAGGGGGGAGTATGTATAAGGACTTTGTGGGGGTATGTATTAGGCCATGTAGGGATATGTATGAAGACATGTGGGAGGGTGCATAATGACATGGGGGTGTGTATAAGGACGTGTGGGCATGTATATAAAGCACGTGGGGAGTGTGTATAAGGACATGGGGGTGTGTATAAGGCTGTATGGAGGGTGTATAAGGATGTGTGGAGGTGTATATAAGGACATGAGGGTGTTTATAAGGACTTGTGGAGGTGTGTATAAGGATGGGGGGATGGTTATATTCAGACATAGAGGGTGTATAAGATATAGAGTAGCTGTTGGCATTGATTCCATGAACATGGTGAAACCTCACCACTGCCCTCACCCTCCAAGGCTACTGTTACCCTAAGTACTAGCACAAAGAGGCCAAGAAGGAATAGTGTACATGGTAGTTTCAACCCCAGGCTCTTTGCCAGCACAAGTGATGGAAAGAGCTCAGGTTTGGAGCTGGATAAACTTGGGTCAAACCCTCAGTTCATCACTGACTTGCAACCCTCAGTTTGGTCCCTAGACTTCTCTGTATCTGTTTCCTTTTTGGCACAGTGGGGGCTGAACACCATCTTACCATGTCAGTATAAGAATTAAAGGGGTAAAGTAGGTCATTTGCTTAGGTGGCTTCTTCCTCGCTCTTCCCTGTGCACAGCCACCCTGAGAATGGGAGCCAAGCGCTCAGTTGGATGTGGTCTTTGACTTCACAGACACGCTGTAACTGACCTACTAGTGCTGGACCTAAGAAAATGTGGTGATCTAAGCAAAGTCATCACTTTTCTCCTTTGCCCCCATTTGGACCCAAATATTGCTGGGCACTGCTTTTAGGAGAGGGCAGGAAGGAGGTCACCCAGGAAGTCTTTGCAGGACAGTAGACCTGAGGCCACCTCCACGGGCTCCTCCTGGGAAGAAGTCCTGGTGTCTGGCCCTGGTGTCTGTCTCCCTCCCACTCATATCCACCCCACTTTCCTTGGGCCTAGGGATCCGGAGAGGAAAGAATCGAGACAGAGTAGCCCTTGATGACTAAGAACCAAGATTTTTTTCTGCTAAATTTTACAAGGTTTGGCCTCCTCCAGAGCCTCAGTTTTCCCATCAGGACCTGTCCCGTGGGGGAAGCAAATGAGATGGGAGCTGTGTGGGCCATGGGTACACCTGGGAGTGAGAAGGCCCCTGGGACATCACACCCTGTCTGGCTATTTTGTGGGCCTCCCTGAACACTAATGAGCCAGAGTTTGAGGCAAGCTCCCTGCCTCTCTGCCAGGAGATTCAGAGACTCTTTGGGTGGGGTTGGGGTTAGAGCCTTCATTTTTTGTTATCGAAGGGCCCTCCGGTGCCAAAAAGAACCTCGCCTGGAGAAGGTGTCCCACAAGAAGGCTTATTTAGTAGGGGCATTGAAGGATTGGTTTAGAGTGATAGGAGCACACTCTGGTGGAAGGAATAACGGGTGCAAAAACATGGAGATGGGGGAGATGCTACATGGTCAGAAATACTGGAGAGTTGCATGTGCAAAAATGCTGGCTGTAGGTATTCTACTTTGTGGAGGGTATAATCTGAGCCTGGTGAGAAGTGGAGGGAGGGAGAGATGAATGGAGGATGGAAGCATAGAAGCATGGATGGATGGCAGGAAGTAAGAGAGGGAGAGGGAGGAAGGGAATAGATAAGCCAAAGAGTTGAGGGAAGAAAAGAATGAACCCATACATGATAGATGGAAGGGGGAACCTAACTGGAGGCTGAAAGAAGACAACTTTCCTGGAATTCAGCCTAAGAGGATTTAAACTCAATGGCTTGATTCTCCTTCCTCGGGTACCCATGCTTGCTGGGATCTAGGGAAGCCGACTGGATGGGGCCACTAGAAGGTCTGCTGGGTCTTTCTCCAGGGCACGCAGGAGGCCAGAGTGGGTGTCTTTAAACAGGCTGAGTTAGCCTGAGCATTTCTTTCTTGTTAGTGAGAGAAAGAAACAGGTAGTCACATACACATGGAAAGCCCCAACCCCAAGCCCTGGGGCTGGCAGGTAGCAGAAAGAGAGAATCAGACCTTATGTTTATAGTAAATCTGATAACCCCTGGTCCAGTTGTCTTGCTGATGCTTGAACCATCAACATAGTATCTCTGATGCTATGCAACACTAACAAACGAACTGATGTTCGAACACCACTAACGAACCACTTAACCTCTATCCGAATACCTCCAAGAACAGGCACTCAGTCCAGTTTGGTGGATCCTTAGGAGGGTAAAGAAAGTAGGCAAATAGCCATCTAAGACCCAAAGCAAGATACTTATCTTCTCCAGCTCTAGACAAGGTAAAAAAAAAAAAAAAAAAAGGTCCCATGAAGGCAGTAGAGGAAAAGGGGTGAATAGATTGAAATAGGAAGAATTTAAGATTGGGAGGTGTGGCCTTTGAGGGACCCAAGTCCACCGTAACTGCTGCCTCTCATCTTTTGCTCAAGTTTAGTTCCAGCAGGCTAAGTCATTTTCAATAGTCAGGGTGCGCTAAATGCTTTCATCAGTCACCCCCAGATCATAGTGATTAATAAAGTTAAGTACCTGCTCAGGCAATGCTTCAGTGAGGGTGTATGTGGATAGCTTTCTTTTCAGGGGCCCAGGCTGCTTCTGGTGATTTGGCTAGAGATTCAGCACCAGACTGACAATATAGAGAAAAAAGAGCCTGAAAGACTGAACAGGGGATTTTAAGAGCCAGGCCTGGTGTTGGCATACATCCCTTTCATGTCCAGTGTGCAGACCTGGACTCAGTCACAGGGTCCCACCTAGCCCTGAGGAAGGCCTGGACATGTAGTCTAGCTGTGCACCCAGTGGGATAAGGAACCCCACTAGTGAGCCTTTTAACTCCGGGTCGTGAGCAGGGAAAATGACCTTGCCCCATTCCTCAAGGAGAGAAAGTGGCCTGTCATTTGGCCCATGTTGGAGGATGCCTGTGCTGGTGTCATCCCCTGGCACGTTCAGTCTCCCAACTGTCCCCAACATAGGGTCAGCGTTGATTTCTCTACTCTTGGCAGAAGGATGTTGCCTCTGACACTGTGTCTTTCTCCCCTGCAGTATGTGGCCTTTGCCTCCCTCTTCTTCATCCTGGTCTCCATCACCACTTTCTGCCTGGAGACTCACGAGCGCTTCAACCCTATTGTGAACAAGACGGAGATCGAGAATGTTCGAAACGGCACGCAGGTGCGCTACTACCGGGAAGCGGAGACTGAGGCCTTCCTCACCTACATCGAGGGCGTCTGCGTGGTCTGGTTCACCTTCGAGTTCCTCATGCGTGTCATCTTCTGCCCCAACAAGGTAGAGTTCATCAAGAACTCGCTCAACATCATTGACTTTGTGGCCATCCTCCCCTTCTACCTGGAGGTGGGTCTAAGTGGCCTGTCCTCTAAGGCGGCCAAGGATGTCCTGGGCTTCCTGCGTGTCGTCCGCTTTGTGCGAATCCTGCGCATCTTCAAGCTGACCCGCCATTTTGTGGGCCTGCGGGTCCTGGGCCACACTCTCCGTGCCAGCACCAATGAGTTCTTACTGCTTATCATCTTCCTGGCTCTGGGCGTCCTGATCTTCGCCACCATGATCTACTATGCCGAGAGGATAGGGGCACAGCCCAATGACCCCAGCGCCAGTGAGCACACCCACTTTAAGAACATCCCCATTGGCTTCTGGTGGGCCGTGGTCACCATGACAACGCTGGGCTATGGAGACATGTACCCGCAGACATGGTCAGGCATGTTGGTGGGAGCACTGTGTGCGCTGGCGGGCGTGTTGACCATCGCCATGCCCGTGCCCGTCATTGTGAACAATTTTGGGATGTATTACTCCTTAGCCATGGCTAAGCAGAAACTACCAAAGAAAAAAAAGAAGCATATTCCACGGCCACCGCAGCTGGGATCTCCCAATTATTGTAAATCTGTCGTAAACTCTCCACACCACAGTACTCAGAGTGACACATGCCCGCTGGCCCAGGAAGAAATTTTAGAAATTAACAGAGCAGGTAGGAAACCTCTTAGAGGCATGTCGATCTGACCTTTCACCTCTGCCCCCTGTAGCGATGATTCCAGATTCAGTCAGACTGCTTCCTTAGTTCCGTGGGTGACCCGGGACTCCGCACTCAAGCTCGAGGTGTGGAGCCTGGGTGCCCAGGATGATGCTGGGCAGCCAAATTCACAAGGCGAGCGCCTACTAGAGGAACCTCACTGGGTAAGGAGGTTGATGCGGCTGGTCTCCTGAGGTTCTGAAGAGACGACATGGCCCTCGAGGTTGCTGAGGACTCTCTTAGCAGGTGCCCCGGGGGCTGCTGCTCTGGTGGGCAGCAGTGGAGCGTGAGTGTGACTCGGGCCACCGACACCCAGTGTCGGGCAGGGCGGGGGTGGGTGTGATTCGGAAATGCCAGACAGCTTCTGGATTTGGTCCTTTCATGGCGCCCTTCAAACTGTGCAGACGGCAGCACGCGTGGTGCATGGGATCTGCCAGGAGGGTCCCTGCGAGAGCAGTGGTGAAGATTCTCACCCCCAGCAGAGCCTGTCTCCATAGCTGAGTAGAATTCCTGCTCTAATTCCGGCTGCCTAGCTCCAGGTTCATCCTAGGAGACGCCTCTAGCCCTCCGTAAAAAGCTTACTTACCCCCATAGCATGCTGAACCAACTCATCTTCTACCACCACTCTAGAGTTTAGCGTTTATCTTTAGGAACCTGTTGGAGTGACTCTAGCTTTCACGTTGTCTGTTTGGGTTGATGGTGGAGTGGGAGTTTCCGGTGGCCTTTTGATGGAAGTGGCTGGCGAGCGAAGGACAAGAGGGGGCCCACCACCCCGGGCAGCTTAGACGAAAGCACTGTAGACCAGCAACAACCTCCCACCGAGGGTTCTCCCCATTTCTGGCGGTAGGGACTGCAGCAGCAATACATGACATCTTAACCAGTGTGCAACCACTTGCCCGTGAATTCACTGGGGGTCGGGAGGGGGGAGGGGGGCCATGAAACAATACTAGTCACCGTGGGATATATTCTAATATTCCATGGCTAGTGGTTCGTTATGGGACTCTCAGTTTTATGAGAACCTGCACATAGCACATAAAGTTGATCACGGGGCTCTGGTCCGAAGATATGAAGCCCATAGTCTACCTCTACCCATGGAATACCATCAACTTATTCTGTGGACACAGGGATTTCAAGGGAATGAATGACCCAGAGAAGAATGGCCACACTGAGCTAAGAAGGAGTGCTGGGGTGAGGGAGGTTGAGGGAAGACAGGTTGCAGGTAGTCTATGGAGGACATCCCCAGGCCCAGGTGTGGAGGGGAGCAGCAGGCTAGAGTGACCCTAGATGAGCAAGTGTACCCTGTCTGGGTGGCCTCCCCCGGTGGATGAGTGAGCCTTCCCTGCTGACGTGTTCCTTTGGCCCACCGCCCCATGCTGCTCCTGATCTGGCTTCATCTCACAGTAGTATCCCCAAGGCCTGCTTCCCTGTCCATGGAGGCCTCCAGTCCCCTTCCCACTCCCTGAGATTCCGGAAGACACCTGAAAAAAAATGTGGTTAGTGTCCTGGGCTGGGTGGGGGGGACAGACGGGGTCTCAGAGGCTGGAACAAGGACAGAGGTGGAGCAGGGCTCCCTAGCTGAGCTCCTGTTCAGTGAGTCTGGCACAAGCCTGTGGAAAGCTGTCCCCCCCAACCCCCTTTCCCACTGTGGTCCTATGACCTCAGGAGCCACCGTGTCATGGCCAGGAAAGTTGCTGGGGTCCTGAGCGAGGCCCTGAGCTGGCTTAGCCTCCAGCCCCGCTCCAGGCCAAGCCGAAAGAACTCAGCCTGAATGGTTGTTGCCATGGGGCTCCTTGGCCCTTCCCGCACATCCTTCCCAACACACGGCTTTCAGGGCTGATGTCTCACTGGTGGGTGTCTCAGACCAGCCTGTCCACAATGCCCGGTTCACTCCACTGCACAGATGCCCCTGTATTTCTAGACATTGCCCATATTCTCCATGTGCAGAGGGTACAGCCACACACCCAGGGGCGTGCACACATGTATGTGCACATAACACAGGGAGCAGACATGTTCTGACATGCACACCAGCTGGTCGCAGGGACAAAAGCCCTCTTCCTAGGCTGCAGCATCCTGTAAATTAGCTTGTATATTCCCTGGGCCGTACAGTCACACAGTCCTGCTTCTAAGTGTCCCCTTGCCCTGGCCCATGTCTCAGGGATCAGAGAGCTCTAACTGTAGCAGTCCCCATGGCTGAGGAGATATTTGGGGTCCTCCAAGCTTACCCTCTAAGAGCCCAGAAGCCTGGAGTCCAGTCCCCTTACCGGCCTTTCTCCTCCCCCACACCCTATCCCCGTGCCTTTCCCCCAGCACTCACTTCCCCCAGTGCTGCTGTCTTGCTGTCCAGTCATGTCCCCACCCTCTCTGGGCCTCAATCCTCAGCAGAAAACCCTCCTAAAGCTGGTGTATGAGATCTGGGTTATCAACAAGAGGGTGTGTGGTCCTTAGGCCCCGCTCTCTGCATCCCCGTGTCCCTTCCCATCTGCCCCCTTTTCTGCTTGCCACTATGCACCTAGATGGGTGTGGAGTTGGGGAGAGTTTGTGAGCGAGTGGGGGGAGGCCAGATGCAAGGAAAATTAAATGTGGTGGGTGAAGCCCAGACCCCGCAGGAATTAAGATAGGTGAGACGCAGCCCCCTACAGCTGCACCCTCCCCCAAGGACAGTCAGGCAGCCTCAAGGAAACCTGGGGTACTCCATTTCCACGTTTGCAGCCTCGCAGTATGCTGGGCTCTAAGGGCATCCCCACCAGGTCATCCAGACGCCTGGGGCCCAAGTCAGGCCTCCTGGTCATCCCCTCACCCCCACTGCTCAGTCTCTTCTGCAGCCACAGGTGTATGTGTCTGTGAGGGATGATCTGGTCTCCTCTGTCCATGGCTGGCATGGCCTCAGTGTTCAGGGCACGTGTTCTGGGTGGTGGGGGGTGTTGTCAAGGGCCCAGTTCTCATCCAGTTGTAGGGCTTCCCAAGGGGGCTCCAAGAGGACACTCCACATAGCCAGGGACGACGTAGGGTTGCTCGTCCGGCAGAGGCTGCCCTCCGAAAAAGGGCTTCCTCCACCACCTGCTGTTGGGGGGCCCAGACCACCTGCTCTGGACAGCTCGGAGTGTTCCCTCTGTCCTGCCGTGTCCATTCACGTATGTCTCGTCCTCTCTGCTCCTGTGATATGGGTCGATCCTTTGTGGTGCTGCCCCTGGGGCTATGGGGTCCCCCTATAGGTGAGGGGGAGGGCTAGCATGGGGGGATGTGGGGGCGTGGCCTGATGCCTTACTCATGGGCACATGGGGCAGCAGTGAGGTCCCAGACAACCCCCGGCCTGCACCACCTGGGAGCTACCGCTGCAGCCTGTGAATCATATTGGTGGATGTGGGCGTGGGGGGTTCTCTCCTGGCAACTGTCCGGGCCCTCTGCCTTCCTCCTGAGAGGGCAGTGTGTGCAGGGAGTGCTCTCGCCCATGGGGCTGGGAGGTGGCTAGGCAGGTGTGCGGCAGGGCCCTTTGGGCCACGCAAGTCTCTGCTTGGATGCAAGGCAAGGTGGGGGGCAGCTGGGGCCCTGAGTGGGGTCCACTTGCTCCCCGGCCCCGGCAGGCTCAGGGGAAAGTCATAGAGAAATGAGTCAGAGGGCCAGACCTGGGTGTTCTTTTCTGTGTTGTTCGCATTCTCTCCTCCTCTCTCTCTACTAATCATGTTTCTCTCTCTCTCTCCTCGTGTTGTCGCATGACTTGTGCCGGTTCTCGTGACTGTACTCTGCTCGTGTCTCTCACAGACTGTCCCCAAGTTAGCCTGGGACTTTTTCCCTGAGCCCCCCGCTGGGCAGACCCCTGGGGCTAAACCCAAGGAAATGCCCAGTGGCCCCTTTTACCTCAACCCAGCCCCGTGTGCCCCAGCCCCACAGCGCCCACGGCTGGTGTGAACCGTAAGTACGTCTGCCTGGAGACTAGGGCATAAAAGCCAGCCCTGCTAGTTGTAGGCTCCAGCCACCGGGTTCTCCTTGCTCCAAAGTTTAAAAAAAAATGACCCTCTCGCGGATGCTCATCTCTATCAGCCCATTTCAAAGCCTGGAAATCACCCCGCGAGACGCTGCCCATGCTGCCATCTCATCATCGCAGGGTCTGGGGGGAGCGGGGCGGGCAGGGACTCGGGGGACACTGGTCAAGGAGGCAGGGCCCCTGATATTTTGGGGAGTCTGAGGGGACTGAGGTTCTTGGTTCCATCTCATCTTGGTTACATCAAGGACAGAGTGTAGGCAGGAGCGTGGAGGTCTTGGGTGAGCTCACACCTCAGGCCTTTCTCACGGCGCCTCTGGTTTCGAGGGGGCCTCTCTTTGGTTTTTCTCTCTTCCAGCCATCTCTGGAGTTGGGCAGGGAGAATGCTCACACTTTCTGAGTGCACCCCAAACTCCACATCAATAGCCCAGGGAAGCTGGTTCACTCACCTAGCAAGAATTAAACATGCCTACCCACTCACAGCTCCCTCCTCAAAGGTCAGGGCCAAGAGAAGACGCAGGGCCTAGGGGCGTATGGGGGCAGGTCTGTCCAAGGAGAGCAAAGTACCTAGGTCACATCCATCCACCATCCCTGAGGACTGGTCCCTGCCCTGGCCCCTGTAGGGAAAACTAGCCCAAGTGTTCCAGGAGCACGGTGCTGGGGGCCAGAGCCGGTGCTGGGGGCTCAGCCTTCCGAACTAATGGAAGGGTCTCAGCTCCACCACCCCTGGGCAGGAGCTGCAGGCTGTAGATGCCTCCATGGCAGATGGTGGCCCAGAGAGACAGCAGGTCCTGCTCCACTCACAGATGGAGACGCTGCCTGGGAGGACTTCTGTTTTCCCCTTGACGAAAATTTGTGCAGGGTACTCTGGGTTCCAACTGCATACCCTCTTCCACTGCCTCCTCCCATTCCCCCTACTGCCCTATTCCCTCAGCCCAGACACCCCTGAGGGGAAGGCAGGAGCCAGCGAGAGTTGGAGGAGGCAGGAGGGGGCTTATCTGAGCATACACGTGTGTGCCCACAGATACGCCCCTGAGTTCTAGGCAGCCCCCAAGCCCTGAGAGGCCCCAGAGAGGCCCCAGCCCCATCAATGGTGTCAGAGTTACCTTGGTAACTGGCCTTTCTGGTTCAGGATACATTGGGGAGCAAAGCCCCTGGGATTTGTTAAGAAACGCACTGTACGTGAAATGCTTTGCCATCTTGTACGACAGACTTTTTTTAAGTTCCAAAATTATGATGGGTTTTTTTTTTTTTTTTTTGATTTGCTTTTCAAATAAACCTGATTGGTCCATTTCTCTTTTGACTGACTGCCTCTTTGTAGTGACATATGTGTACACGGCCGTGATCCCACCCACGGGCACGCTGAGTGTGTGCACACGGGGACGGACCACCTCTGCGTGTAGCCACATGATGTGAACAGGGTCACGGAAGAGCGTCAGGCTGGGCAGAGGCTGTCTCCAGCATTTTCCTTTAGCCTCTCAGAGAGCCTTCATGCAACAGCACGCACATAGGTGTCTGTCTATGAGGCTCTCACTCTATGAGCCCAAGAGGCTCTCACTCTAGATAAGTCTCTGAGGTAGCCAGGGTTCCCACCATGGGGGCTAAGTTGGCGCCCCATTGACCAGAAGATTCTGCTTTGAGGGCAGAGTAGGGGGCCAGCTCAGTCCCCAAGAGTGACTGGAGGGGGTGCAGGGAGGTGTGGCAGGACTGGACAGAGCTACATCTGCCAGCTCCAGGGGCTTCCGCAGCTTCCACACTCCTAGACTCAGGAGAGGGGGATCTCCTTGCTCTGGCCAGACTTTGCTCCCCACCCAATGCACCCCCAAACCTCCTAGTTTCCTTTCTCAGGCTGCCACAGAGACCAAGATGCGCCCTTCCCACCTGAGCCCATCAGCTACTGCTATCTTTGTTCATCCATTTGCTCTGCTTTGCCGGGTATTGCTGAGAGGAGACCAAGGAACGGGAGCCCCTCCCCAATCCATGGCCTGTTATCATCGTTTCATGCCTACATGCCTGTTTACCTGTGCAAGCTGACCAAGCCCACCAAGGAGGGCGGGTGGAAGACTCTGTCTTAACATGTGGGGGGAATTGAAGCAGAGTGAGTGGCTAGCTGGAGACTGAGACTTAATGGTTAAATGGGATCTACATGAGGATGGAGGAGACTGACCAGGCCTCGTCTAAAAGGCTTGGAACTTGCACAGCGCCCAGACTGAGTCTGTGGGGACAGAGACTGTGCAGTGACCAGGTCTAGCTGCTGGGTGACCATGCATGACTCTAGCATGCAGAGTGACCAAGTTGTGTTCATGTGGGGGCAAGGGAAAGCTGAGTGGTCAGAGAGGGCATTTGGGGGAGGGTGGGGAGAGAGGACAACATGAGTGAGTGGTCTGATCATTCCACATGGGGAATGGAGTAGAGTTGCCCCGTGGGGTCCAGGTGAGGCTAGGGAAACTGCTGGTAATTGGCTGGATGTGGATGGGCAGCATCCAGGGTCCGGTCAGCAGCAGAGGTTCCAGAAAGGCCATTTCTCTGGACTGGAGTGTTTCTGCGTGTCTGTCTGTCTTCTCCCCGAGCTCTGTGTCTGGCCCTCTACCCATAACCGCATCCACGCCATCCTGTCTCATCGGCCCCGCCTCAGGCCCTGGCCCGGCTCCCAGCACCGTGCTTGCTGGGCCCATCACCAACTCATCTTTTTGCAAACTTTGAGCAAACCCAGGAGCCCCTCCGACCCTAGACCGTGGGCAGCCCACAGGCTGCCTGGCTGAGCCGAGGACCTCGGCCTTGAACCTCACTCCACAGCCTGCTCACTTTTCCTTCCTTAGGGAGGGGCTGCCCTCTGCTGGTGTCCCACCTCTGGCCTGTTCCCCCTCCCCCCACTAAACAGTTTTCAGTGTCTCAATAGCTTCTGCTTATATGTTTGAAGATTCCAAACTGAATGGGGAGGTGGCGAAGGCCGCGCTGGCGAACGAAGACTGCCCCCACATAGACCAGGCTCTCACCCCCGATGAGGGCCTGCCCTTTACGCGCTCAGGCACCCGCGAGAGATACGGACCCTGCTTCCTCTTATCAACCGGGGAGTACGCGTGCCCACCTGGTGGAGGAATGAGAAAGGGTATGTAGAGGAGGCCGGCCGCCTCACTCCTGCAGACGGGTGGGCGGGGTGGCGGGCGAGGGGTGCTATAAGGGGCCGGCAGGTACACTGAGGGGGGGCGAGCAACAGAAGGGTTTCCCCTGGAAGTCTAAGTCCCTTTGTTCCAAGGTGATGTCAGGCTGGCAGAGAGAACCTGAGGGCCAGGCAGCTGTAGCTTGGTGTTGAGTGAAGGGCAGGATTGGGCTTGGGAACAGACTGATAGACTAGTGGTTGTGACCCTAAGGTGGGGGGGGGGGTTACCCAGGGGTGCAGAAGGAGTTCTTCCAAGGTGCTCTGGCAGATATCAGGTCAGACCCAGAAGGGAATGTGATCTCCCCTGTCCCTTGACTGAGGAGGGCAAGAGTGGTCCTGGTCTGCACTTTGGACCTTGTGGGCTTAGCCACCCAACATCATGCTCTGGAAGAGCATCCTGTAGAGAGTCCATAGGCTGTTGGGAGGAGAGACATGAAGAGCAAGGAAGCTTCGGGGCTTGGGGTGAAGCCAGTGTCCTCGCAGAGGTAAAATATGTGCCAGTCACGTGGCTAGTGGCAGAGAAAGAACTTGCTAGAAGAATGTAGTTAAGTGGAACTCTTTCAAGCTGCCCCATCCAGCCCCAACACCCATTAGTCAAGTCTCAGGTGTGGTCAGCGCCCCCTTGTGGTTGGTGAAGCCTGACCCCAGTAGCAGCCTTGGCTGAGGGTCTTGTGTCAGAACCTTATCTTAGCTGATGCCCCGGAGGAAAGGCTTCAACTAGGGCTTGAGCATGGGCTGGGAAGAGGCCTGGAGTGGGAGGCACAGAGCACCTTAGCTCAAGGCGTTGGCCCGTCTTTGGCATAGCTGACTGGCTGGGCAGCATCTGCATGTCAGAGACAGCCTTTCCTGCTCATAAGGATGCATGTGACCGGGGCAAGCAGGTTGGGCTAGAGGGACAGTTGGCGTTTTAGAGCAATAGTTGGTGTACTGTGTGGCCGTTCACAACTGCGCCAGTATTTGAAATGGTTAAACAATACACACGACAACACACTGAAATAAAAATAAAAGGCGAAGCCAGCAGCCAGCACCGAGATGGGGGCGGACCTGGTTACTGCGCTTGGGTGCACCCACCTGATTCGGCTGGTCCTTGCTTCCCTGCCCTGCCTGGAGGTCCCTGGGACCCCAGTGCGGCCTACTGCATGGTGCTGCATGGCGGAGGGCTGCCAGGCTGGGAGGACCCCATCCCTGGCACCTTCCACGGAGAAGCCTGATGCTCCCCTTTGTAACTGGCTTTTTCCCAGATGGAGGATCTAGAGTGCCCAGGCATGGGGCAGCCCTGGGGAGGAAGGGGGGAAAGCAGGTAGAAGGGCTGTGCCTGGCAGGTAAGGTCTCACGGGCTGCCCGTCTCCTTCAACTTCCATGTTGGATGGATCTGTGTTACCTGAAAGAGCAGACAGAGGAGGTCTGTATTGAGTTTCCAGAAGCCCAACAAGTATGGGACAGAAGCCCCCATTCCCCATAGTAGCCAGGGAGCCCCTCAGTGAACACTGTCCACAGTTGGTACCCACCTCCCAGCCCCAGAGAGACATGGGTGCCAGGGTCTTTGGGAGGCACCAAGGGTGAAGTGCCCCCACCCACATCCATTGCCCCCACTCTTGCTGGAGTCATGCCAGCCGCCATGAACTGGCTCTCTCAGGATAACTGCAGACTGTGATCCACGTGCAGAATAGGAGAAGAGTTAGGGACTCAACCTGTTCCCCAGGAGGGAGAGGAAGAGGCGTGCTAGGCTGGCGCACTGCATGGGAAAACCAAGCCAGCTGGAGAAGAATCTGCCTGCCTCTGCATGCGGCTGTTCTGTCTTTCCTCCTCCTTCCTTAAAAACTAAGTACCAAGCGGGATGGGAAGGCCGAGAAGAGAAGCTCAAGTGTTAATTGTATTCTTTACATACAGATCTTTGCAAAGAAAGCCCTGTCATTGCTAAGTATATGCCGACAGAGGCTGTGAGAGTGACTTGACCAGGCGGCTTGGCCCAGGACACTGGTGGCTATTAAGCATCTGGGTGGACCTGCAGCCCCTCCTCACCCTCGGACAGAGTAAATTCACGCCATGCAGGTTTGCCGGACGAGTCCGAGGGGCCCAGGCATTGTACTAGGACGGACGTAGCTTTTTCTACGGTCAAATGGTAACTGACCGTAAAGGATTTCTTTTCTTTCTTTTTCTTTTCTTTTTTTTTTAAACTTTTGTTTTATTCGGGGAGGGAGGGTGGAGGGGTTCCTTAGCATGACTTGCATGAAGTTAAACAGAAAACCCAGCCAACCAAACCCACCACCCCTGCAACTGTATGATCACCCTAAACAACAACAACGAAAAGAAAAAAAGCAAAAGTCCTCTATTTTCTTTCAAAACTCTTTACTTTTACACACGTTGTTGGAGCCAAACTGTAATGACGTTCGGTCGCAACCTGTACATTTGGGGGAGGGCGGCGGGGGGATAGGGAGTGGGTTGCTCCCCTTTTTCTGTACACGGGCTGGAGAGCAAAGGTTCCAAAAGGGGCAGTCGTTCAGTCATCGGTCATATTGACCTCACCTTCATAATCCATCTCTCATGCGGAAACTGAGAACTTTGCTCCAAGTAGAATTGTGGAAACTCGCACTGCCGCCTCCTTCCCTCCGTTTGGCATGTTTGTGACCCAGCGGACGTCTCCCCAAGACCCCTGACAGCGGCTAGTCTAGGTTGAGTCTATCATCTAATAGGTGTGTAGATCCAGCGTGATCCAGCTTTCATAACAAATTGTTCATAGTAAATAATCAACACCGTCTGGATTGTCCAAGTGTCACTTAGAGCACCAAAAGATCAGGACCGTGAGGGGCGGCCCTCCTCCACCTTTGCTAAGGCACAACCTGGCATTGTATGCAATTTAGTACTTCAGAGTAAAAAAACTGCATGCCCAATGTTATGCAAAGCGATTCTAGCATGAAATAAATTTTGTATCATGGTTTCTGTATAGTCTAAAGCAGATTTGTTTTCCTGAAGTAATCGGAGGTTTGCAGAGACGCACTTCTGCATCTCAAATAAATACAGTATTTTCCCAACAGAAACAGAGGACAGTAGCTTTGGCTTTGGTCTGATTCTAAAATTAGTGGTGGGGGGTAGGGTGGGGAAGGATGATATTTTTGAAAAACACATGCTTGAGTTGGAAAAAAAATGCTACATCTCGAGCCTTCACTGCAGCTCGCAACATTTCCTGGAAAGAGAACAATCCTGCTTCAGCTCAACAACCTACCCTCCCTGGGCCCTGGCCCTCGACAATAAAAAGCTGACTTTTGAGATGAAGCATGGACTTGGGTCTTTATTGCCACAGGCAGTGTCGCAATTTGGTTCTGGGCTGCTGGTCAGGCTTGCCGGCTGGCTGAGGGAAGCCAGCCAGCTCCTCTGTCCCCAGGACCCGCCCAAGGGGCTAGCAGGCCTCTTAGATCAGAAAACCAGGTTCTCATTGACACACCCCTCTCACCCACCCCTTCCTACAGATCTCATTTGGTGATGGGAGGGTGGCAGCTCGCAGAAGGGGTAGGGCGTAGCAGGACCTGATCTAAGGCAAGCACATCCTCTAGTGGGCTCACCGAGTAGCTTTTCTGAGGGTCCTGCTGTGCTGATGGCTCTGCTCCACATCAAAGGCCCTTGTCCGTGCAGGCCATGGTCACCTCCTTCTGTGGGCTAGTCTTGAATTTGGTGGACCAGAGACAGGGACTCTGATGGAGTCTGATTGACAGGTCTGTATCCTCGCTGGGCTCAACTGGGGGATCCCTCATCACACACCCTTTGTTCAGCCTGAAGGCATCTTGGAAGGGGTGGGGCCCTCCGCTAGGGATCTTGAGTTGCTCAAGTTATTCACTTGGTTTGGGGGGAAGATAGTTAACTCAATTAACTTAATCCAATTCTTGTCCTACCCGTTAAAGAATTCATCAATGTTCTGGTGAAAAGTACCCAGCTTAGGCCATGGTAGGCAATTGCTGAGGGTGGGAGGCTGAAGGTGGGTGCCCAGTTCTCACCTGACAGTTTCTGGTTCCCTCTAAGCATTTGCTTCAACATCTACCCTGTGCAATCTGAGAACCAAAGGGAAAGGAGGCTTGGGGGTGGCAGTGAGTATAGTAAGAATTCTGCCAAGGGGTTATGCAACCAAAGGGCTGTCAGGTCCACATGAGGTGTGTCCTACCCCCAAATGTATCGGGGAAGCCAAGTCAAGCCCCTACAGCAGTGGGGAGCCCTCTACCCAGGATTCTGCCTGGAGGAGTTGCCTCTTTGGACTTGTGTGGGACTCAAAGCAAAGTCAGTTGGAATCTTCACTAGTGGAGAAAAGGGGGCAACATATAACTAGCATCTGCTATGGGGGGGGCATCTGTGCAATTTTGTCTAATGATTGCCCACGATAATCCAGCATGCCCATTTAGTGGCAAGAGAACAAAGCACAGAAAAATAGAATAACCTGCTTAAAGTCACACAGGCAATGAATAAAAAGCCAAGATTTTAATCCAGGTCTTCTGTCTCTGGAGCTCAGGTTAAGCTGTCTCAAGCTGACTGAGGCCTTTCTGGGACTGGAGGTAGAACTGACAGGAACACTAGGGTGGTTGGTCTGGAATTCCAGCATTCATGCCTTCCTTTATGGAGTGAAGGGAACACTTCACAGGCTGCTCTGAGCCTTCCACACCCACCCCTGACCACCTTGCTGTACTTCCAAGCACATGATTACCCCAAAAATGACACTAAAGCAGCTTAAATGAGCTCACAGGGCCGGGCTGGTAGCCTCTCTTCTGCTCCCCCTGTCTCTGGTGTGACTCTGAAATTTGAAAGTGCAGCAGGTACACACCCACCATGGGACTCAGAACTCTCTCCCTCCAGGCCCCCCACCATTGCTAACTTCTAATTTCAGTTTGCTGCTAAGGTATCCAGAAGTGGTGGTGGCCTGGTTGAGGGCTTCACTCTGAGCTCCAGACCTGGCTCACCTATCCTAAGCAACATCACGGGGGCCAACGGTGGCAGTGGTGTCAAGGAAAGTTGGGGTGCCTGCAATCAGAAGGGGCGCATGTGTGCAGTGGGTTAGGATGTGAACATCGCCCCATCGGGTACCTTAGTAACCACTCTGCAACCCAGGACAAGATCTGTGAGCACACAATGGGGTCCTGCCCCCTCTTCTTTCCCTTTCCTCCTCCTCACATGGGAGGGATATGAAGATTAATTTATTTGTTAAAAAAAAAAAAAAGCAATTTTTAACAATGAGCGGGTATTTCTCCAGTTGGTTCCTATGGCTCAGTAGCTAACCAGATGGATGATACTGATAATAATTGACAAGTGGTTATAATATCCACAGCAGAGTTAGCAAACATCTGTAAAAGATAAAAACAGGATGGGTGGGATGGGGGCTCATGGAGCCCACTCATTCAACCTCCCCACTCCATGGGGACTCCAAGGTGGTGAAAAGTTCATTTGTTAACATTTATAGGGCACTCAGGACCTGTCCTGGTTTGGTCAAGACCTGGTCCTTTGCTGGTTCTAGCAGAAACGTGGGGTTTAGACACCTGCAAGTTTGAAAATGACCAAAATGAACCAAAGGCCCAGAAAAAACTCTGGAAGGCAGTGTCATCAACCCCTCAGCCCCTGGAGCTTTCAGGTACTTAGCAGAAACAGTCAGTGATAACAAGAAGGAGGAGATCCTTCTGTCGCTGTCAGGAAAGTGAAATGGAGGGGCTCGGGGGGTTGGGATGGTCTGGTGTCTCCTAACGCTGGAGCTGTTCATTCTTCCATGCACGGATTATCCGCTTCCAAGAAGAGTGTGTCTCAGCTTCTGAGGGAGGGGCTGACGCAGAGAGTTAATATACCATCTGACCCTTTTCCAGGACAGGCAGGAAACTGAGGCATGTCTTTCTTATCCTTGAAGAGGCCGTGTGGCACCACAGCAGAGGACCTGGGGTCTGGGTTTCTCCCAGAAGGTGCTGGGAGGCAGCAGATATTAACAATGCCTTGCTGGGGGGAGAACCTCAGGAGTTGAAACCCTGTTGAGGAGGTAGGGCTTCAACAGGCACTGCTTTCTGACCTGTGTCTGATGCAAAACACCCAGCTTGTAGGCCAGTGACCAGTCGGGGACTTGCTCTGGGACAGGCCATCTCTGGGCATCTAATGGCTCTGTCTCTTTGGGCTCGGTTATCTGGGCCAGACCAACGGGGATGTCTTCACTATAGAGGCTTCACTGGCCTCCACTGTTCTAGGAGCTGGAGGGCCAAGGGCAGTGATATTTCTAGTGTGCAACACTGGGAGCTGGTCTCCACGCACTGGTCAGTCAGTGGCGGCGGGTAGTCTCTAGATTCAGGCCTGGGAACTCAGGATTGAGTCCTCACCTCCACTCTCCTGAGATGAACCCAATCCAGATTTCAGGACTTCCTCTTAGACTTCCTTGTCTGGTTCAAAGCTATGAGGGGATCCCAATCAGGACCTTGGACCAGGAGTACAGCATATGGCCTTGCGTGGTCCTTTCCCCTTTCTAGGATCTGTTTTCCCAAATGAACAGTGAAAATGCTGGAGAGGATCAGTGGATTGGGTTCATTTTTATTTTGTTATTTTTTTTAATTGAGGCAACATCAGTTGACAACAGTGTCAATGAATCTGAAGCATAGAATTGCACCTCTTTGGATGCTTGTCTCCACGCCACACCACCCCCACCACCAAGGATCAATGGTTTTTAACTTTTCCCAAGGATCCCTTGTCAAGTGAAGTCTTATGTGAAGCCCAGTATAGATTAGAGATTAAACTAAAGCTGTGGTGAGTGGGTGGGGGCAGGGGGTGAGACCTGAATTTGTCTGGTGGCTTTTACATTACCTATTTACCTACTGCCCACAGGTCAGTCATTGGGAAGACTTCAGGGGCTCTAATGGATTAAGGTCTCTGGGGTAATGGTCATTCCAAGTCCTCTAGCTTTGATGCCCTGGGCTCTTATAACTCCTAAAGCTTGAGCCCTCACAGACTCAAGCCCTCTCCTGGGTCACCAAAGTCAAGTGGTGGCTGGCTAGCCAGTAGGCCCTCCAGTCACAGCAGAAAGGTGACATGTCCCAAGAGCTACTGCATCCACCTGGCAAAGCCTGGGGCTGGGGTCTGGCCTGGTCCCCATGGTACCTGAGGGCCTCTGTCTGCAGTGTCTGACCTGGATATAAATGTCAGGTGGGGGTCTTGGCATTGCCATCCCTACAATCTCCCCTTGCTGTGCAATAGCCTGTCTCTCCTGCAACTACCTCGCTTGGCAACTAGTCTCCCAGGCCAGTTCCACGGTCCCAGCTGGCTTGGATAAAGGCACCAGTCTTCTCAGCATTTCAGGGATTCTTTATTCCATTGCCTGTCCCAAGGAGATCTTCTGTGAAGTCTTCTGAGAAGTCTTAGCTCAGCCTCCACTTACTCACCCCTCCTTCTCCCCCCTCCCCCACCCCAGAATCTTCACCCTGAGTCCCAGTCACCCAGAAAAAACTCCTTCCTCTAAGTCTTCAGGTCATCCGATCAGGGCACCTCCATGTCCTTGAACCAGTAAACTCTGTGATCCTCTGGGCCTTGAGAACACAATCCCTGGAGAGGCTTGTGGCTGCCCTAGCATGACGTAGGAAGCCTTGTCTTGCCAAATCAAGGTTGCTGGACCAAGCGGCCCCTGGGGATGTGGCTAAGTTTTCTATCCCCACTAGACAGGGATAGGCTGGGGTCTTCCTGCTGCTACTTTAGCTTTCCACGTGCTTTCACAGGGACTTAAGCCCTCATTCTCATGTGCTGGGTCCAAAGGATATCTGTGTCCTTGAGCCCCAGACACTAGCCAAGCAGCTGCCTCCTCCCCATGTGTGGTCAGCCCAACTGGAGCGCCTCCCAAACCCTTCCAGGCCAGCCCCACGAGCTGACAAAGCAGTTCCCCAAAAATACTTGGGTGGAAAAGTCACTTTATTAAAGGGCCTGTGTCACCAGCCCCCATTCCTGCACCTAACAGGTGGCTTTGAGAAGATGTTTCCGGTTGACTTTCCTTCTGCTTTCTCTCTGTCATGGCTTCCTGAGATTCAGTGTCCTCAGTGGTGTCTGGGGAAGAACCAGCAAACGTGGGGCTCTCGCCCTGTGCAGAGGGCACTGGCAGTTGGCAGAGCGCCAGGGAATGGCCAGCCCCACAGCCCACGAGGAGTCCTGATGATGACTGCAGAGCCTGCACAGGCTCCGGGGTGCAGACATTGGCTTCTGTGCCATCACCACACATGCCATGCTCGTTCCAGCCCCAAGAGTAACAGGCTCCACCTGTAAAGAGAGGGAGGACAGTCACAGAAACGGCGTTGGATAATAGGGCCACCCTGGGGGTGTAGCTATCATCATACACACGAAGAAGCCAAAGTTCTGTGACACTTGATGGCACCGCCTTTCTCAGTCTGCTTGCGTCTCAGAGTTTCTCCCTCCTACCAATTGTACCACCCCAGATCTGGCTTCTTTCCTTAGTCCTCCCTACACTGCCACCAACTCCCTCCCCTCCTGTAACACACATATAACCCAAGACCTGCCAACTCTGCTTCCAAAAGTTTTACAAAGCCTTCCACGCCTCTCCCTTTCCACTGCCACTGCCTGACCGTGACACCATATTCTCTCATCTGGGCTGTGGTGATGGCCAACGAACTGGGCTGCAGGGTATAGCAAGGTTACTCTGACTGTGGCAAATCCAGTCACATCTCAACTTTGTTTGCTCTCTTCTGTGACTCCCCCTCCCCCATCATTAAGGGAGCCTTTCCTTGGCTCATGAGCCCTGAGTAATCTGGCCCCCAACATTTTGCTGTTACTACTCCTGTTACTTTCCTCCCAACCCACTGAGTTCCAAAACCCCACTCTTTCATTTCCATAAACAGGCCATGGGTGCCTTCCTTTCTCTGAATTTTCTCCATACTGGGTCCAGACTTCATGCTTTAGATTCATTTAAATGTCACTCAGGAACGGATGACCTGGTCACCCAACTTAAATTCTTTCATTAAACCTTTTCTGTTGAAGTAGCATTGCATTCAACAGAAGTTTTAGGTATGCATCATTATAAATCAACATGTGCATATACTACTTAATTTTACCACTAAAAGTTCAGAAAACCCTTCACCCTACAACTGACCCCTTTTATTCAATTTACTCACCCTTCTCCCTCCTTCCCTTCTGGTAATCATTAATTTGGTCTTATAGTCTAAAAGCATATTGTTTCCAACTTAGAGTCTTGTTATTGCCTTTGTACTTTCCCCTCATGGGGACCTCGCATTCAGCACTGGAAAGAATATGTGTGTGGTGATGTTTACCATCTCCTCTCACGAGATTACTCATCCTACGGAGAGGAGATGCAGAAATGCTGGTTTCACTGCTATCTGCTGCTATAGCAGGGTGCCTGGTGCATGCTGGGGTTTGTTGGTAGATGAAAGACTGAACAAACTAAAAGCAAGAGGCCAGAGTCCCTGGGTCACAGCCCCTCTTCCTAGGCTTTGGATCCTTTCCTCAGGTCTAAACTCATTAACTTTTTCTTTGTAGTTGTTTTAAAAATATTTTTTCTGGCTATAAAAGTAATGCATCATAGCAAAAGGTAAAAATGGAAAATGTAGATGAGTGTGAAGAAAAGCAGACTTCTAGCTTCTTGCCCACTACTACAGATATTTTAGATAGCTGTTTCTAACTTTCCATCTGTGAAATTTGTAAATGTTTGCGTATATTTTGTCATGCTTTTATCCTCTCAGATTATTAACATGAACATTTCTCTATGGAACTGAATATTGTTCATTAAGGTAAATTAAAAATAATTTGTCTGAAATTTTGAAGTAGCTCAATATGCAGAAAAGCACAAAAATAATTTCACAGAAAATAATGGATCCCCATTCAGATTTAGATCAGTAACTAACATTTTTACCATATGTGTTTCAATCCTTCCCTTAAAAAAATTAACCCAAAACAACCAATGAAACTGAACAATGGAGCGAGAGAGGAGGAGGGGGAAGGAGGGGGAAGGAGGGGGAGGTGAAGGGCACAAAAGAGTAGGATGGTTAACAGGTGTTAGAGAAGTGGGAAAGCCCCTGGGTACACAATAATGTAATATAAATACACATATATATGCAAAATTTAAAAAAAGCCAGCCATCACAGAGACAGTTGACATTCTCTGTGGATATCTCTTCTATCCTATTCCCCATTATACATTCGCAGAAATAATAATCAGTACACTGGATTTGATGTTTGTCATTCCTGTGATATTTGAAACTTTTAAATCACACATCAGTAAATAATATATTGCTTTGCATGGTTATAATTTTGTAATTATGGTATTGTAATGTATATACTTATCTATGTAACTTGCTTTCTTCCTACAAAAATTTTTTTTAATTAATTAATTAACCCATCTTAAAAATGCAGTTTAAGCCCTACCTCTAATCCTCACCCCTCCCCCCCATTCCCTTTATGAAAGTAACCACTGTGAAGCAGGTGTCCATTATATTATTTGCATACTGCCTCAATTTTCCTACATATACAATGTCCTTCAATACTATGGAATATTTTGATTGATCTTAAAGATTTGCCTCACTATCATTCAATATTTTTTTGCTATCTGCTCATTACACTCATCATTGTTTTTTAAATTTATCTGAGCTGATCGTTCTATAGCTATATTGTTTATTAGCTGTGCATAGTAAAACTCTATTATGTATAAATCACATTTTAATACCCATCTCCCTCCTGATGGACAATTTTCTAGTGACAACCACTGGTATTTTATTATATGAACTAGTGGAACTAGTATACAATAATAATACACACATTGTTGCTGCTATAAACAGACAACGCTGCTATGCACATCCTTGGTGACGCTTCTTGGTACAAACTGGTGTTTGTGCAGGACTGATTCCTAGAGGTGTGAGTGCAGTGGAATCACATGCTTAATTTTACTAAATATGACCAAACAGCTCTCCATAGTGGCTATAGTCATTAATAGTTCGTTCCATCAACAACGGAGATGAACTTCTCTCCCTCCATCTTTGTCTTTTAGACTTGTTATTCTAATAAGTACATTCAATTAATTTGCATTTGTCATTTGCCTGAATACTAGTGAATGGAGTATTACTTTAGGTTTATTAACCCTCTGTTGCTTCCTGTATGAACTGTTCATACACTTGTATAGTTGCTGCCTGTTTGTTCTTTGGTTGTTTGCCTTTTTCTTACTGATAGGTAAGTTGTCTTTGTATATTTTTTAATGTAATTCTGTGTTATACAGCTCACAAGTGTCTTTGCCCAACAGTCTGTGGTGCATCTCTTCACTTTGTCTTCTGTTGTATAGATTTATTTAAAATGACTGTCTAATTGCCTATTATGAAGATTAAACAATTCATTTAACCTGTATCCCATTATCAGCTACATAACTCGCATCAAATTTTTCATTATTTTGTATAATAGTCCTATGAACATCTTTAGTATGAATCTTGGTCTATCTTTATTTTCTCAAATTAGATTCTCTGAATGGGAATTCCAGGTCAGAGGGCACAGCCATTCTTGAGATGCCTGAGCACTGCCAAGATACTGTTCATGTAGGCCACGTGACTATAACTACAGCAATCTGTGGGTGTTTCTATTGCACGCCAGCAGTGTCAGTATTTATTAATTATTATACTGCTTAGAAAGCTTTTCTAATTTGAAGACAAAAATGGTATCTTATTGTTTTAAGTTTTGTAGTTTGTCATTTTTTGATTACTATTGAAATGGAAAATTAACTCTTTTCTTTCTCACACTTATATTTTCTCTCATGTGGCATCTGCTTCATGTCTTAATTTGTGTAGAAGAGTTTCAGTGTTCAGATCCAGCTTCTCCATGTACTAGCTGAATGACCTTGAACAAATAACGTAGCTTCTCTGTGCCTCGGTTTTGTGCCTCATCTGTTAAATGAGGGTAACAGTAGTACCTTTATCATAAAATTGTCAACAAGAATTAAATGTCTGTATGAAATACACAGACTGGCCCCTGCAACAAAATATATGTGTAATATTTGTGATTGTTAAGAGACTTCTTGTTTTAAAGATTTTTATTTTAAGAATATTAATTATTTCTCTGCTATAAATATATATTCTCAATTTGAATTAAAATTTTGTTTTGCACCTTTCTATAAAAAAACAAGTGTATGGTTCTGCGGGGTAAAATTTACCCATCTTTTGTCTTATCATTTCTGCCACTGCTTATAAGTATTGAAAGCCTTGCCTCATCCAGATCAGAAATGGTCTTTTTGACTTTTCAGTGATTTGTATTTCTAATCTTTGTTTTACCTGTTATCGACTGAAAATATGTTTTACAGACCACCCTGTTATGGAGGGAGGCTGGCTGCCCTTGTTACACATTCTTATTGAAAGGCAATCACTGGCCAAAGCTTAGGTTTGGGGAGGCACAAATGTCTGCCTGTTGGACTCACTAAGAAAATGCATACAGAAAGGACAAGCTCCAGGCTACAGCACCCAGTTGAGCTGGGGTTTCTGCCAGCTGAGCTGAGGCCTGAGGCAAGAGAATGGGAGAGGCCTGGTGCCCTGGGGCCTGGCTGGACACCTGGTGTGGGCTCGGTGCCGGGTCCTGGTGAGCTGCACCAGCTGATAGTCAGCAGGAATGGGGGTGGGAGGAAGGCTGAGCTGACCTACCAGCAGGACATGGCAGGATGGGCAGCTGGCAGGTCCCTCCCCTCCTGCCAAAGGAAACATGCTCTGAGGAAGCCACACTCCGGGCCGGGGTAGCCAGGGGCCTGGAGCCAGGGTTGTCTTGCCCACTGGGCCAAGAAGTCTGGCAAAAGCCCAGAATCTCTTCCCCCAATACTTCCAAAGAAGCTCAAGGTGGAATGCCTGACAGTCTTCAGTCTTCCCAGTCTTCAGTCTCATGCCTTACAGTCTCATTTAATCCCAACAACTCTGAGAGGCAGTGCTGTTTTATAGATTATTCTCATTTTAAAGATGATGAAACTGAAGCTCTAGAACCTGGCCAGGAAGTATGGCCTCAGAACTGGTACCAACTCCGCATGTTGTAGACCAGGGCTTCACAAATTTATTCCATGAAGGTAGATAGTAAATGACTTAGGTTTGAGGGTCTTTTTCAGTCTCTGTCACATATTCTTCTTTATTACCCTTTAAAAATCATTTTTAAGTTTGCAAGGTCACAGGGAGTAGACATGAGTCAGATCTGGCTGTGGGTCATAGCTGGCCCCTGTAGGCAGTGTTGCCCTGTCCTGGGCCCCATGTTACCACAGAACAGCACGACAGTGGTACTGAGGTCCCCACCTCCCTGACAGGGTTGCTAGGACTGTGTCAGTGGACACAAGTAGACATATATACACATGAATGTATATGTGTGCATATGTATGCACACCGTATGTATGTGTAAAATGCCCCCACATGGTGTCAATTCATAATCACATACACAGGAGATCACAGGAGAGGAGGGAAAAAGGCAAGGACAGTCATTCTACACAGACAGCACAGAGGAGAGGGAGAGGCATGGACAGATAGATGGCGTTTGGGGTCCCTCAACCCCTTAAACATACCTCCTAAAGCCAGGTTGTTGAAGATGGGGAGCAAAAGACTGGCTGTCCCCATAACAGAAGGACTGGCAGCAGGACACCTTTAAGTACAAAGCTTCTTTAGCAATTCAGAAGAGATTTTACAACCTCCACCTGCAAACTCATAGGGTGACCTTTTTCAGAGGTATAGTGAAGGCGGGAAGACCCCTCTGGACTCAGCAAGATGCCATAATACGGGCCGTCCTTACACAGAGTGAGAGACAGGGGGGCCTCTACCTACACTAACTGGAAACCGGGACACCTTGTTTTCCAAACAGGTGAGTTACAGGATGACTCCTGGCTGTACAGTGGACTCTGCAGTGTGCCTGGCACTTGCCAGTCCTTGAGAACACTGAACTCCCACCTGATTGATCCAGGTCTGCTTTCCTGGGGCACACAGCTGAGTCTTGAGTGGAGAATCAGGGCTACAGAGGGATTCCCTGGCGCTGAGAGTTCAGGCCCTCAGCTCATGCGGCTCGACAGGGCTGGCCTGATTTCAGTGATAGAGCTCAGCGCCCAACACACTTGCGTCAGCCTCAGAGCCCTGCAGGCAGCGGAACCTCGGAACTGGCAGGGTCCCTGGCACAGGCGGGGCATTCTACCCAAATCTGTTCAGGTCTTGTGACACCTGCCTGAGTTTCTTGGCAACCTGGGTCCCCACAGAGCCTTATGGTGCTGGGACAGCCGCCCAAGACCAGGAAGGGGATGGCATTTCTGCTGAAGCTCCACATCCAGGAGGGGCAAACACCCCAGCATGTGGCAGAGGCTTTGACTGTCCTTGAAGACTGTACTACCCAACATTTCCTGCAGCTGGGTGTGGCCAATGAGATGAAACATTCTATCAGAGTTTAGGGGACCTTTGCCTCAAAGACCAAGGGCTTGCACCGTTTATCCCTTCTCCTTTTGCTGGGACTATGGAGCTCTTGCTGCCACAGATCGTGAGGATGAGGGCTTCCAGCTAAGATGGTGTTTCTCAGTTTCATACAAATGTCCCCTTAATTACTACAACAATTCCAAAGTGTTACCATTTTCGTTTTACAGATGAGGCAACTGGACTCAGAGAGATGAAGTAACTTATTTATGGGCTCACAGCCTTCTAGCCGTTCAGGACTGGGTGAGGGCTCACACGTCTTGGACTCCATGCGGGTGGTCACAAAATCACCGCATACTTAGTGTGTGGCAGGCTCTGTTGTAAGTACCTTGTACATATCAGTCCAATGAGTCCTCACAACAAGGCGATGGGGTACTACTAACATCCCAACTTCGTCAGAGAAACTACATGGTGACATGGATGACAAGTGGAGTTGAAGCCAAACCCAGGCTGTATGATTCCAGGATCTCGTCCATACCACACTGTCCTCTCTAGCCAAACTCCAGCTTCCAGGACATTAAGAAACGACCAGAGTAACAGTTCCCAAAGTGCTTGGGGACAAGAAGGGTGATGCATGTCAAGAGCTGAACCTGGTGAAAGGAGAGGGTGTTCCGCAGAGGCACAAAAGCCTCGATGAGCCTCGTTGAGCCCTGGGGCTGAAGCTGAGGAAGTTGCAAAAAGTCCAAAAAGAGGAGAGGAGTATGGGTGAGAAAAGTTGGGCAGTGAGTGGTTCCAGTCACCTGTCTCCTCCTGGCAAAGGTCTAGTGAACAACTGGAGCATCAGTCAGAGTTGCTTTTCTGCAGACCAGATGGAGAAAGGGAGGAGGGGTCAGGTCTAAGCCCCTCATGCAGTGGAAGGCTCTGGAAACAGGAAGCTGGTAAATGTCAGTGTGTACAGCACTGGCCCAGAAGCAGGATAAACTTGGGGGAAACTTCTAGGGGTCCATACTCTCAAGTCTAGAGATCCCGTACTTTAGATAGGAGGTGCCAAGACTTCCTGCTGGAGCAAGCAAGGGTGAGCGAGGAGCCCAAAGTCCAGACTTTCTGGAGTTCTGGGCCGAGGTGGCAACTTTAGGGTGGAAAGGAGAGAGGCTCAGGTCCCCGCTCTCTCTGCATTTTCATACAAGTCCAACAGCTAGTCTGCCTTTTATGCTGAGGCAGCTGACCAGGAACAGGGCAGCCAAGTTGAGACAAGGCAGAACTAGGTCCTCCCAGGAACCATGTCCTACCCCTCCACTCCCTTTGAGAGCAAGTCCCCCTCTCAGTTGCTCTCAAGGCCCTCTGTGGGCTGCCACTCTAGGCCACATCACCCACCTTTGTCACTCTGTCCCAGCCTCAAAGTCTCACCAAAGTCTTACATAGTCAAGCTTCTGCACAGATGAGTTTGCTAATTTCATCACATGGGCCCTCTTCTGGGTGAGGCCCTGCAAGACCCAGAAGAGGAAGCTTCTGCCCTGGGGGCTCCCTGTAATAGGGAAGACAGTCGCAGGGAATTCTGGGGATGATTATGGGGACCAGTGGCTTGTGCGCCCATGCAGCCTTGCCCTGTCAATAATCACAGAGAGGCAGGCACAGTGGTGCGTGCCTGTAAGCGGCAGCTGAGGAAGCTGTGGCAGGGACCAGGGATCACAGTTGGAGTTCTGCTTGGGGCAATGTAGCAAGACCTAGTTCCAAAAAAATAGTTGGGCGTGGTGGCACACGCCTGTAATCCCAGCCACCTGGGAAGCTGAGGCTGGGGATTGCTTGAGTCCATGGTACCTGGGGCAACGTGAGCCTGTGGTTTCACAGGTAAAAATAGTGAGGCCTAGTCTCAAATAAATAAGTAAATAAATAAATAATCACAGAGACTAGGGGCAGGGTGGTGAGACTTCTAAGATATCCATCAACAGAGGAGTTTTCAAAGGAATTATGGTTTGACACTACTATCGAATCATATGTAGTTACTAAAAACAATCAGGTAAAAAAAAACAAAGAAAGGAAAATCATTAGGTAATGCTTCCATGGCCAGACATGGGAAGTTAGTTAAGAAACTCTTTTAAGTGGAAATAGGTTGCAGAACAATACAAACTATAATTCAACTTATGTAAAGCCCAGCCCCTATATGTTTCTGTATGTAAAGATCCTAAAGAATGCATCCCAAACTGTGAGCAGTCTCTGAGGAAAAGGGGGAAGTAGAGGGGGAAGAAATCAAGATTATCTTTGGGCAATGTTTTCCAAATTAAGTAAAAGCAGTAACTCAGCATGATGATCAAAACACTATTTCTAAGGGGTAGGGGAATGGATGCTATGCTCTGCTAGAGAGAGGAGGAGGTGGCTGCCACTGAATTTCCAGAGGATAAATCTTCGCTGGTTTTTGAAGGACAAATAGGAGTTCGCCAATCTTAAACAGTGGGTACTCCTTGAAATACGCCCACTCTGAGTTGCCTTCATTGATGCTGCTAAGGTCTTGTTTTGCTGCAGAAATGAACTGTGGCTACTGTAGGACTGGGACCCACTGTTGCTGGAACACACACACACACACACACACACACACACACACACATACACCTCACTCCTGGCTGTACAGGTACTTCTATTTGTAAGTACCTCACCAGTCTATGAACTGAGTGAGGATGGAAGTGGGGTAACTAGGACCAGGGCACATTTATTGGTCAGTCCTCAGGTCTCTGGTACAGATACTCAGCAACTGAGAGCAGGTGGATACATCTGGGCCCTCCCCCAGCCCACAGTCTTTCTAAGGCCCCTGCTCTGTCTGGAGAGCAGCAGAAAAGGGAGGGACACACACACACACACACACACACACACACACACACCCCTGCGTGCTGAGATCTGATGTCATCTACTTCCTTCCAGTGCCTCACTGCTTGACTGTATTCCCTGATCTATGATCAGAGCTGCCTCCCAGACACAGAACAAGAGAACTGCAGTTCTCTGTCACACTGCCCAGGAAGGGGTGGCTCCTACAGAGAATGGCCATGAGAAGGGCTGTGAGGACCATGGTCCCACCAGTTTAAGCTGAGGGAAGATGCAGTCTTGGTGCAGGACCCTTTGAATAATTAGTCTAGCCATCACTCTCCAGCGTCAACGATGCCCTCGAGGCAGAAACTAAGCTGCAGGGAGAAGCTGTTCCAAAATCAGGAAATGGAGCTGTTTGCCCACACAATTACTCTGGAGAGGTTTTGGAACCATGACTCTAGTTGTCTCAGGGAAGGCTGTGAAGCAGAAGCAGGCTGGCCCAGGGTCCCTATCTGACCAGGAACCAAGAAGAGAGTGCAAGGAGGAGATGGGGGTGGGGTGGGGGTGGGGGACTGGGGGCAAGGAGGCCAGTAAGGAGGCTATGACTGACCACCAAGTAAGAAAAGGAGGGCCCATGGAAGAAGGGATTAGGAAGATTCAAAACACAGGCAGAATCTGGCCACTTCTAGCCTCAGTGTCTCTTAGTGGTACCTTGTAAGGTCTTGCTGGCTGGTGTCTGCTGCCTCTAATACCCTCTAGGGTCTATTCTCCACACAAAGCTTGAGTGATCTTGTTAAAACAAGTCAGACTTGGCACTGCTCTGCTCAGAATTCTCCACTGGGTTCTCCTCTTACTCAGATAAACAATAGCTGGGCTCCAGCTTCCTCTTGACCTTGAGTCTTTTCACTTTCCACCTTGCTGACATCACCGTAGCTACAGTGAATTCCTTACTGTTCCTCAGACAGAACTCTCCGCAGGGCCTTTGCACTAGTGTTGCTTGGCCCCTGGTATCCACAGGTCCACTCCCTGGTATTGTTTCAGTATCTGTTCAAATGCCATCTTATCTGAGAGGACTTTCCTAACACTCTATATGAAAAAGCAACCTTGCTCCTCCCCATATCTAGCTCCTCATTGGTCACACACACACACACACACACACACACACACACACACACACACACACTTTACTGCTTATTTGTGTATTACTCATCTCTCCTAGCCAGAGCATAGCTCTTGGAGAGCAGGATCTCAATCTGGTTTGTTGTTACTTGGCTTATAGCAGGACTCCATAACTGTCAGGGGTATGAATGAAGAACACCAAAGTGAATGGCCAGCAAGAGAGTGGAGCTCTCTAGAAGGTCAAAAGAGAACTTGAGGATGTAGGGAAGAGATGCCGTATCAGCAGGAGAGTTCCAGTCAACTCTCTGGACACACAGCAGGGACTGTGTCAGTGAGCAGCAGCAGGCCTGGTAGTTCCGAATCCCCAGCAGGTGAATTAAGAAACAGTACAGAGTAACAGCTGTCTATCATGGGTAGAGCCTGGAGAGAGAGAGAGAGAAAGGGATGGAGGCAGAAGGTCCTTAGGCTGGCTCAGAATAGAGAGAGGAGTGGTCTTGGTTCAGAGGGTCAATAAAAATGTGCCTAATTGGTGGGTTTGCCCTAGGTCTCATTCTGAGGCCGCAGGACTGGGGACTGGGACAGTTTTAGAATGCTGCAGTTCTCTGTCATCTCTAACCCTTTATGTAAGAGGAAGCAGAGGCCCAGAGCAAGGCAGCATCATGCCAAAGGTCCCTTCAACATGCCTCCCCACTCTCCTTCACCTCCTCTGCGTCACTGAAGGCTACAACCACATTTGCTGGTTAGAGCAGCCCAGTGAGGAGAGTATTTAGGCCAGTTTTTGAGGAAGAGAAAACTGAGTCTGAGGGGTTTAGAAACAGATAAACAGGGAGAGGCAGAGGCCAGCCTGCCCCCCACCTCCCCCATGCCCCCAGGAGTAGGAGGTGCTGTGGCTGCTGTGGATACATTTCCTCAGTCACCTGCGGTGAGAGCATGCTGTGGCATGCTGGCTCCACTGGGTGACTATTCTTAGATACAGGGAACTAGGGATGATGGATTTAGAACTTACGAGGTGGAAACGTGTTGGCCTGTTTTATAAACAACTGAAATCCTCCCCACAGACTGTCTTTCTGAATTCTGTGTTCTCTGTTAGAACTGCTGGCTTTCAGGGTTTTTGGCTGCCATTGCAGAGGCAACTAGCCCTCCCGAGGGCCTGCCTTGGCCATGCATGATGCTGGGGTCTTTGCACAACTCATATTATGGACAGAGTGGCCCTGGGGAGGAGGCGTGGTGAGCACACGAGCTAAGAGAGGCCCAGGGCTATAGGCCAGAATGTGGCACAGCAGCTCGGCTGTGAGTGAGCAGGCCTGATGTGGAAGCTAGAGCTGCCAACAGGGTCTGTTCATGAGGGGAGAGAACAGCCAGCACGCACACTCGAAGTCTGGGGAGTTTAACCTCTTCCAGTGTTTTTGCAGACAGCAATCCTTCTGCTCAGATTTCTTCATTCCAGGTGCTATGCCCTCGCTCTGTATGGGCTGAAGGCCTGTTCCAAAAGCCAGTTGGGGTCCCCTCCTCTCTGCAAGTCCCAGGATATCATCATCCCTGTAGAAGTATGGTCCCCAGAGCTGGCTGAGGGTATTAGGGGCTGTGAGCCCATCCAGATGCACACCATGTTCCAGAGGCTGCCTCTGTCAGTTTAGCCTGAGGTCACAATAACTGTGCAGGGTTGCAAGGCTGCTTACTTCTAAACACAGCCCATATTTACCTGTAACTTTCTGTGTGAGTTGCTGACTTGTTTTTCCTGGCCTGGTCTGTATGCTGGTTTTTGAACCTGGTCAGAAATTTCAAGTTCTCTGTATTATATATCATCTCATTAAATGAACACAGTGATCTCTGAGGGGCACCAGCAAGAGGAACAGGGTGAAGGTCAGTCCCAGAGTCAGGAGTAGCTGGTCAGCCACCACTCCTAGAGCCTGGTAACAGCAGAACCTCTCTATACCATTCTCGCCAAGTTTGTGTGGGATTCACCCGAGTGCAGGAGAGGAGGTTGGGCCTTGAAGCAACAAAGGAGATGGGAGGTGGAGGAGATATGAAGATCCACTCTGGAAGAATCCACATTGAGATCAGAAGGTGAGGGCACTAGGGTTCACTGAAACCACTAGATGATACCAATATGAGAAGGGAGTCCCTTAGGGTTTTCAGTCACTTAACATCTTGCTGAAAGTCTACTCCGTGTTGGGGGCTGTGCCCCAACATCGTACAAGTGCTCGGTCAGGAAGGTGAGTGTCACCCCTATCCCCACCCTGATGATGGCATAGAGACAGATGCCCTAGGAAACAAGCACCCGGAAAGGCAGCAGCTAATTCCTCCAGCTAAACCCCCTGAAAACAGTCTCTCATCTGTCATTGAAAAAAAATGAACCCCAGGGATTACAAAGATGTGAAATTTATATATAAATAAAAAAGAAAAAGAAATGTATAGCATAAAATAGAAAAAAAAACCCTAGTATTTCAAATTTACATTAATGTATGTTTCCCTTTTTTTAAAAAAAGCTCTATTTTCAAAGAGCCATTTGGGTACCCAGAGAAACTGAGCAGAAAGTGCCCTAGGTCTACTTAGCCAGGCTCCTAAAAAAAAAAATCCCACACCTAAGTGGAACATGTTACAGTTGATGCCTCTACACTGACACATTAATATGACTGAAGTCAGGTTTACATTAGTGGTAACTCTTGGTGTTGGGTATTCTATGGGTCTGGACAAATGTATACTGACAACTACCCACCATTACATTACAGATCAGTGCCACCGCCCTAAAGTCCTCTGTGCTTCACCTATTTATTTGTGGCTTTTTCTACCAGAGCTGCATGAATAAGCATGCGGACGAATAGGTACACAGTGCCCGGAGGTTCAGCACAGCTCAGGAGGAGGGCTACAGCACTGAGCAAGACATGAGGTCGCCTTCCTCCAGGGGATGCCAGGCAGCTAGAAACACAGATCACCAGAATGCAGCGGATGATAAGAGTTACAAAGAAAACAGAGCCGAGTGATGTGACCAGGACAGGTGGCCGGTCGGCAGGGAAGTCATCTCCCTGAAGGTGGCCTCTGAGCTGTGACGGGAAAGATAAGGCACCAGCTAGACAGATACCTGGAGGAAGAGCTTTAGAGGCAGAGAAAAGGACAAATACAGAGGCCTGAAGTGGGAAGGAGGGGTGCCCATTCCGGGAACAGCAAGGCCACCATCTGTGTCTGAGGAGCAGGAGAGTGGGCAAGAGGCAGACAGGCATTGAGAGTGAAGGGACGGGTCCTGGGAGGGCTGGTGAGGCTGGTGAGGACTCAGGAGTTGGCATATGCTGAGAAGCCACTGGAGGTTATAAGCGGGGGTGAGACAATGTGACTTACATTTGAAAAAGCTGCACTCTGAAGGCTGGGCTGCAAGGACAAATGAGGGGAGAGCTTTCAGGGGGCTCCCGCACTGCAGAGCAGGTGGGAAGGCCCCTAGTTCTGGGTGGGCTGGCCGAGTGGGGACAGAGAAAGGATGATTGGGTGACCAGAACCTACCAATGGATTCTTCAAAGCAGGTAAAATTTATAGGGAATGTGTGAAAAAGGGATCAAGATGGATTTTCCGAGTGATAGTGTAGAGTAGTACTAGTTGTTAGACGGAGGGATCCTGCTGGAGCGATAGGCTCAAGGAGAAACTCACAAGTTCTGCTTTGGACATTTAAAGATAGAAGTGCCTGTTACACATGAATGAATGGCTACATTCTCCAAATTGAGAGCTCTGGTGAGCCTAAGGGATTGTGAACCGGAGTGAGAACCGGGACACTGTGGGAATGACAAGTGGGAGGAGCTCCCAGGTGCTCTGGGGGTGCAGCTCCAAGGTGGGCCTGATGGCTAATATGATGCCTTTATCTCTGAAGTCCAGCTGCTCTCTGTGTTTATTCTTGAATGGCGTGCCTGATCGGGATACACAGACTCTACATGGGCTAATAAATACACATTTCCTTTGTGAAATATTCGCCTTATAAGTAAAGAACAACATTTAAAAGCAAACTTGCCATTTGGGATAATTATAACCCAGTGGCCCAAGTTCTCCCATGGGTATCATTGGCAGCTGCATTCCTCGCTCAGCCTGGTGAGTGGCAGGGCTCTGGGGTGGGAAATGTGGGCGCAGGATTTCTCTCCTGGGGCGACTGTCAGCAGAAGAGTGGCATCCCCAAGAGGATGCAGTATTGGCTCGGGAAATGCTGCAGCCTGGCTGTGCACTGACTTTGGACACCTTCAGCTCCAGGGAGCATGAGGGCCTGTGGGACAAGCAGCTCTGAGAGGTGCTCTGGCCCTGGCCCAGAAAAGATCGCACCACTCAGCTTGGGAGGCCTGGAGAGTCTGTTGGGCTCCCTGCCCACACGACTGGTTACTTCCCCAGCCGGGACTACTCAGTCTCCTGTGGGCTCAATCCCAGGTGACAGGTTTGCCTTCCAGACTGGGAGGCTGGATGTCCTAGGGTTAGGGCCAGGCCCGGTATCCTGGAATGCAAGCCCTCCCACACTACCCACGCTCTAAAGGAAATCAGCGTCCGGTCCTTGGCCTATAAGTGCTCACAACATCAGGTCCTCCGCTACCCCAGTGCCCACTGCTGCCATTCTCCTCACTCATTTCCTATTATACTCACCTCCTTCCAACTGGCCAGTTGCTCTTCCAACTGGCCAGTCATGCTGTAGCCTAGTGCCTTTAGTTTTCAAGTGCCCAGCACGAGTCTGTCATGTGATACATACTCGGTTGACACTAGTTCCCGTCTCCATCTCCCCACCCGCTGCTGTGCGGGTTGTGCCTGTGGCTATTCCTAGCCCTCCTGGGTCTGGTCTATCTTGCTGCCAGTTGTTAGTAAATCTGGGAGAATCCCCAACTCAGGGCACATGACCGCAGTGTGCATCCCTGTTCCTTCCTAGTGTGGACCGAGCAGGTAACACTTCACACAAGTTCAAGTTGGGGGTTCAGCTGAGTGTGTGATGTGTCCCAACAGGCACAAGCCAGGAAGCATTGCTATGGAAACTGTTCTATTATTCTCTGCAGTGCTCTTGTTTTCTGGATCAGCAGCAGTTGTCATACAGGGGGAAGGGCAGCGGATAGGAAACCTGAGGACCAGAGCCTGTGTACCTCTGGGGCTGTGGGACCCAGGGGAAAGCTGTACCCCTTCCAGGTCCTATCTTGCCCAACTCTGAGGCCCAATAACCACCTGAGTTATTGGCACTCATTAACAACTTGAGTCCTAGGACCCACTTCGGACCATCAGAATCTCCCAAGGAGCTTCTCTCACACACCTGAGTTTAAATCTACTAATACAGGATTCAACTAGCTACATTATTTTGAATGTCCCAGGGCAAAAAGCAGGCAACGGTGAAGTGGCTGCAGCAGGAGTGAGGTACTCAGAGCCCCCACCCACTCAGCCTCTCACTACTCCCACCTGTACACATGCAATCCTAAGGCTTCCCAGAACACAGCTGAAAATCACTAGACTAAATGAGTTCTAGAGCCTTCCCTAGAAGGGGAGTCAAACATACAATCATTCACAAATATTCGTTAAATATCTTCTACTCTGTACCAAGTTCTCTTTGTTTGAAGTCAGCAAGTGAATAGATTTGTTATCTTGAGCAAATGACTTAATCTCTCTGGGACTCAACTTTCTCACTTGTGAAATGGGGAAGTAAAACTTGTTTCCCCACCTTACAGAATTCTTGCCATGATCGAATAGTCAAATGAAAACACCTACCCAAAAAAGGTGGTTTGTTACCTGGAAGAAGCTCTACAACTGTCAACAATAATTATTACTGCCACAAGGAGTGTCTCTAACTAGTTGAAGTCTGCAGAACTAAGCTGTGTTTTCAGGGGTCTCTACAGGGTGTTACTTTACTCTCTGCAGTTAAAATTCCAGAAGGTGGTGCAGAGTTTGAGAAGCCATAGTGTAAGAGCCTCCGTCTGAAAGACAGCAACCTGCTCGTAGGGATATTTCTGAGATTTAAGATGATCACTTAGTTTGTTATCTTCTAAATTTAGCATCTCTCTATTATCCAGATTTTCAATGATTATTTTTACAATAAAAAATTTTAAAAATACTGTTGAAAATGCTCATCTACAGTTTTTTCAAAAACCCATATACTTCTTTCTCTGGTGCTTTAAAACGAACTCAGATGCCCTGAAAGCGAGAGTGAATGTTGGGCTCTGGTGGTACAACCTGCTCTGCTGCTACAGCACTTGGTCCTGGGCAGTCACTCCTCTCCCAGGGCCCCCATATCTGCACTGTCTTGTAACCATCCCATTCCGGTAGGTTCATCCTCAGTTCCAGCAGCTAAAGAATGTCAGAGCCCTTGGTGAATTTTATAGGCTTTAACGGCCTCAGAGAACCAGGTACACAAGCACACCAGGCAGAGAGGCTGGGCCAATCAATCGATCGATCCGTATGGCAAGCAGGCAAGGCCAGGCAGGGGGGCTGGAAGGCAGGTGAGCCCCCCAGGTCCCGGGAATCTTAACTGCTCTGGGTTCTCTCTTTGCCCCCAGGTAATGCTGCCCTTTTCACCCCTTCCTCCTAGACCCAGGTGAGCCCACTCACACAAGTGCACACCCACTGGGCAAGGTATGCATAATCTTGGGGAGGGCGCAATACCACAGGTGCCGGTTACAGAGACTAACTAACGGTGGAAAAAGCCTGACCAATGCATTTACACTAGAGCGCCTATAAACCAGCTTTCCTGCTCTCCATGGGCCCTCCCAGGTCTGGGGGTTAGTGTTTTGGGAGTTAATGTTCCACAGCATGGCAGCATCTATGGGGGCTGGAGCCTTGCTGCCTTGATGCGGCTCATGGAGACACCACTTGCTAACAGCAACATCCCAGTCACTAGACTGGGGCATCAGACTTTCCAGAGCTCTGCAGTTCCACGAGAGACCGAAGCAGGAAGATGAGAGAGTGACCGTGTCTAGAAGAGAGGTGGCTAACTAAGGAGCTGAATCCTGGTGATGTGGCCAAAACCAAAATCCAGACATCTGGGCTCCAAGCCCAGTGTTCCAACTTCCTGGGATCATGTCCTAGGAAGAACTCTGCCCCCCAAAAACCTTCATTTGGTAGAAATCCCAGCAGAAGCCAGCTCTTCCTACAGGAAGTTTTTGGGCCCATCCCTCCCTGGTACCGAACTGAGCACCTTCATCCATAACATGAGGATATTACTCCTGATGTTTCTAGTGCTGCGAGTGAGGCTGGTGTCACAGGGAATGGAAAGTCTTTTGGATAGGATAAGCTATGCAGTTATAGTTAAAGCTATACATTAAGTCCAGAGATCAAAGGGAAACTATCCTTCAAGAAACCTAGAGGCCTGGGAATTGTAAATCCTGGGTCAGAGGGTAGCTGGATACGGGACCTGAAAGGGCAGGTCGCTTTACATCTGAGCTGGACAGGTCATACCTAGCCTGGCCAGGCTCCAGTCCTACAAAGACTAAAGACCACCAAAGGTGAAAACAGGAGTGCAAAGCCCGCAACACTGAGTTCTTTACGCAAGCATTCATGCATTCATCCAGTAAACAAATAACCTTTTAATGCCAATTCCAGATAAAGTGGTATTTGTTCATTAATGGGAGTTGTGTTTGGTTTCTAGAGAAAGGTTCTTTGTGTGCAAGACAAGAGAAGGAGGAAGAGGCAAATGGATAAAACTCTTCATTTATATGGAATTCCCAGTCTCTTAACAATCAACACTTTCTGAGCTCACACTACACACTAGAGCTCTGTTGTATTGAGAACAATAAGTTGTCTATGCTCTCTTTCATGTTCTCATTCCACACCCATATTGTCCCCATAGGGTGGAAATGCTCAAGATCCCTAGTTCACCCTTGCAGAAGCTGTGATTCAGGTTCAGTTGAAAACTAAGGGGTGGAGGTAGGTCTCTAATAAAGATCAGTCTGTCCAGATCCTAAGTTCTCAACCCTGATAGTCCAGCACCTCTGGCCAGCGTCTTTCTCTCTGGATCTTCGTGTCCGTTCCCCCCTCCCCCCCCCATGAAAGGTAGAGGTTCAATGCTTTCCTTGGGTATGAGAGCTACTGCAAACACCATGAGCTAGAATAGAATGGGAAAGAGGAGTGCCTGAAGTAAGGTGTGTGGAGGGGTCCATGCCCACACCACAGGAGAGGAGGACACAGGGCATACTCTGCATAGAGTGAGGCCAACGTTGGGCTTTTGCTAACAGGGCTTAAGTCCCAGGTTTCAGAGAAGCATGGCTGACACCTGCCCACCTCCACAATGTCTATTCTTCATCAAGCCAAGCTGTTCATTCTACACACCCATTGAACTCCCCAGCTAGGTCTTTGTTCATACTGCATTTCCACCCGTTTCCCCTTACTTTTCTCCACCAGGAGGTCTCCTCTGCTCCAGCATTTCCTACCAAACAGACCGTATCAGACAGAACAGCCTCAACAATCACTCAAACACTATTTTACCAAAAAGTCCTCATACTAATGGGACTGAATTTTCCTTTAGGATCCTGGGCCTTAGTACATGGCTCCGGGTCTTCAGGATTTTCTTTTAGGGAGAAAGAGCAGTGGCCCTTCTCCATCTGAATCTTTCACAGCAGCAGATGCCAGGAAGGTTGCCTGGAGAGTATGGAAATGCCATGTTGCCATGGTAACAGCAGACCAAAGTTTGGGATGCTTTCTCCCTGATGAGCTGCCCTGGCAGTGCCATAACAGGCTGCTGGTGGAATCTTTCTCAACAAATCAAACAGTTCCACTGGTGCTGAGGTTCAACTCCTACAGACACTTGTGGGCCACTCACCCAGCCCCTTGGCAGTGAAAAGGCCAGGCTCTGGCTCTCTGCACTGTGGCTCACGTGGGGGGTAATACGGTTTTTAACGGCTCAGCCAACAAAGCAGGCCCTCCCCCACTCCAGCCCCCAAATTACCACTTCTCTTGTTTGAGGCCGCCAACCAGGGACCCTGGCAATTAGCACAGCACCCGCATTTGTAGGGGAATTAAGAGCCACTGATTAGCCTAATTCCACGCCATTTACAGTCAGTGAGTGTCAGCCTATGATTGGCTTTTCCAAAGGGTGGCCCAGAGGGTGGCATGATCATGGCTTGAGCTTGGAAATGAGGCAAAGGCCTGGTGAGCCAGACTGGGAGAATGAGTGAATATGTGTGTGTGTGTGTGTGTGTGTGTGTGTGTATGTGTGGTGTGTTTTAAGAAAGGACTCACCTTTGGGTCTAGCTACAAATTAATCCTCACCTCCCCTAGTCCCACTCATTCAAGGAAACTAAAGACTAAAAGAAAGTGTTTCCATATTGAGGTCATGTCTTTTTCCATCTGTCCTGAATACAATAAAAGGAGCCCCTTTCTCTTTGCCAAGTCTTCTTACTGACCCCTGGTGTGAAGCCCAGTCACAGGACTAGTGAATCCTAAACTGGAGTTTAAACTAGTTAAAACTGGAGTTAAACTAGTGAGTCCTAAACTGGAGTGTCCTGAGCTAAAGCCCCAGCTGGACGGGACCCTGGTACTTCCAAGACTCTTGTTATCCTACCACCTAAGGACCTGAGCCTTTAATCTGTCCTCGAAGTTGCTTTCTAGACTGAAGTCTCCTGGATTTTGAATGCCCGATGATAATCACCTTAAGATTTAACTTAAGAGCTCTCATCTCTCAGATAGAGGGCCCCAAAAGTGTCCTTCTCCTAGGTCCTTCCTAACACTGTACAGACACCTACACCTTGGGTGGTTGATCCCTTTCCTGAGCAGGCAGGGGCCAGCTCCAGAGCTAATCTGGTTCCTCTGGGTTTTTACCCTCTCTTGCCAGTTCGCTGTACACAGCACACTGCAGTCATGACCACATGGAGCTGGCTAAGAGGATGTGTGCCCACAGATACTGGGGAAGTTCCAGATCCCTCTAAGGAACTCTCCTAATTCTAAATCTAGCTTGCTTGAAAACGGGACTGAATGATGTCCTTCCAGTACTCATAAAGCAATTACTGAGCTTTACTTGGCAGATACACTGGGGATACAGAATGGGCTGTTCAAGCATCTGTTATCATGGAGGAGATATCTAGCATGTCAGCAGAGACATCCAGGTAGAAAAGAAAAGTGAAGGAAGAGGAGACGCAGGGCATTCCAAGCAGGAAGAACAGTATGAACAAAGATCTGACTGGGGAGGTAAATGGAGCTTGTAGAACTAATAGTGGTGTTCAGTTTGGAAAAGAGAAAGAGCAAAAAGTGGCAGAATGAGAAAAATTTGGGATGATAGGAGGCCTATCACTGCAGATGACTCAGAAAATAAAATCCTTAAAATGCCTCACTAAAGATCTTGGATTTTATCCAGCAGCCAATTGGAAGCCACTAAAGCTTTTGGGTAAGGGAATAGCAGAATCAGAGCTGCGCTTCAGAAGCGAAGCGTGGAAATAACAATCATCATCATCATCATTGTCATTGCCATCAGGATAGAGAATATTCAGGGAGCACTCTGACGGTGCTTCATACACTTCTAAGCACTTTAGCCTGAATGTGAAGGAGGGACTATCAAGGGGGGAGGCACCAGGAGGCTGAGGTAAAGTCCAGGAGAAAAGAGAGGAGTGATGCTGCGTTATCAGAGAGGAGGATGCAGAAGAGGGCTAACTGTAGAGATGCAAGCAGGCAGGACAGAGAGGGCTGGCTTCTGCTCAGTTCTGGCCACAGAGAGTTGGGGGGAGCCAGACAACCTTAGTCAGAAGCCTGGGAGGATGAAAGGCACATAAAGATCTATGGTGTAAGATTCTTTGACTTACAGACCTAGTAGACAAATCTAGAACCCAGCATTCAGAATATACACAAAAGTTCCTCTTGCGGCCCTGAGTTTAGAAAACCATTTGGAGAGGTGGGGAAACAGAAGGACAGTTATGCCAAGGAACACTTACCCCATCATACGTTGCCCTGGGCCTATGAGAACTTGCCACCTGGAAGGAGAGGGAAAATGCCTAGAGAGGATGGATCCTTGACCTTTGTGCACATGTGCGATGGAGGTCTTGCTCCCATGCATCAGTTTGCATCAGTTTGGGCTGGAGGATACGGAGGGAGAACTGATTTCAAATCATCTTGCTGGGATCTTTGTTCTGCAGGTACCACCAGAACCCCAAGTCCCTGGGCACAAGACTGCTCAGATGGAAGCTGAAAGCTGCCTCCTCCAGCATGGCTCCCTCTCCTTGGGGCCTACATGAGGCTTCTGCTCTCAGCAGGAGGGCTCCCCACTCCTCCCCACTCCCACTGGGCTCTGGAGTCTCTGTGCTGGTGCATCCTCCTCCCCTCATAAGACCCCTACCCATCTCTCCTACTTCAGTTCAGATGCTGCTCTAGCCTCTAAGGCTCCATTAAAGTGATCCTCCCTCTAGAAAGTCCACAAAGATCAATCCTTTGCTGAGCAATAGCACTTAGAAGGGAAGTTTCAGAGCAGGAAGGGGTCTTAAAAAACAGCCAGCATGACCTTGTCAACACTACAGAAGACAAGGTCTAGGCCAGAAGAAGGGAAGAACTTGCCCAAGCAGCAGCAGAGCTCTGACTAGTCATGTGGATCCCTGGACAAGGCTCCCATGAACTTGACTGCACTGCCTTGCCTGAATGTGTCAGATAGGAAGCTCGTCTGTGTAAAGACTTAAGCTCTGTATCCTTCACAGGGCCTCACACAGAGCACCGGTTTATGGGCAGTTCAGGTTTAGGATCTTCGGCAGCCAAGGCTCACAAAGGCAACAGGTCCTGAGGAAAAGCAAGGCACGGGTGAAGAAGAAGGAAAAAAAATCCTCTCTTCAATGATTCTCTACTGTTCTGGGAAGTCAGCCAAGTCCAGTTTCTGGACTGGTGCTGGGAACAGAGATGATGCATCCGAGGGACTTTTACATCCCAAAGAGACTTCTGCAATTCAGAGTCTGTGTTCTAGCCTACAGTTCCAGGGAAGACAGCTTTGAGAGAGGCTGGCAGGAGAGGTCATGCTGAGGTCAACCACCAGCCGTGGGGTTCTGGAGATGGGGGCAGGGCAGCTGAGAAAAGGCTCTTATTTTCAAGTTCAATCTTCATATTTTTACAGTGAAAAAACTCTCAAGATTACCCAATCTGATTCACCAATGTTTGAAATAGAAAAACAGTTCTTGGTAAGGAATGGGAGTTGATCAGATCATCTAAAAAATATCAGAGTCATAGCCTCAACACAATTCCAGGCCACCCAATCCCAATCCAGGACTCCTTTGCAAGGTCATGGTTCTCATCAGGATCCCACGTGGGAAGAGCCTCTGGTGGAGTTAAATGGTCACCAGCATTTCTATGTTGTTATTTTTAAATATGTCAAAACTCAGCTGATGACCAACTAGTGATACAGGTTTTAAAAAGGTGCTGTGTGGCGCAAAGGTTTCAAGTGAAGAAGTCACTTGCTTGAACTCAGCTAGGAAAAGTCAAAACTCAAGTGTATGTTTGTCTGGTTCCAAAGTCCTCTTTTCTCCATTGGCTCGGGTTGCCACACAGGCTCCCTCTAGACTCAGAGCAGAGGAACAAACACAGCCCAGATCAATGCCCTAAGTGGTCACAGAAAGGATTCCACTAGACAGACAATTCCGGGGTGAGCTCCTCCTTTGCCTTCAGTGTTGGGCTAGGTGCTAGAGACACAAAGACAAGATGAGATGCAGGAGTGCAGAGTGTAGATAAGTTCAGGGAGGAAGATCTAAATGAGCAGTTGTAAAGATTGGAGGAGAAATGAACTCAGTCCTTTCAATTGCTGAAGGATGAGGCTGAGGAACAATACAAGAAGCGGGTGGAGTGGTATGCTAGAGCACACTGGCCAGGGTCCTGCCTGAAGATGCATGTGCCTCCACCCCCACACCCCCTGCCTTTATCATCCTTGAACTTGCACACACAGCACAATGCTCTCACTGAGGACTTGAGGAGATGATGCATGGACAGATGAAATTCCTGTCTCACAGGCAGTCGAGCTACAGCTCCAGGTTTTGCAGAAAAAGGGTCTGTCCACCACGTGGGGTCCCACACTCCTCCATCTGGGAAGGGGCAGAAGGCAGCTGGTAGGTCCAGAAATGCTGACACAGAGAAGGACAGAGCTTCCAGCGGCAACCAACTTCTCCATGGCAACGAGCTGACAGAAAGCTACACAGGAGACTGAGAAGCCAGTTTTAAAATAAAGACACAAACACTCTCAGTCTGAAATCAGACCTACAAAGCAACTGCTCCTGCCTTTCAGCCCCTTATGAGGGGTAGGGACAAGGCCTTGAAATGGTACCTCCTTCCAACCTGACTATCCCCTACAAGAGCCCTGCGTGCCTCCCCCTATGGTAAACTCCCCCCAGGGCTGCTAGGCACACTCTCACTTGCTTTCCACTGCATTGAATCTGACAAGGAAGGGTAAAGGCTCCACCACATTTGGGGCTGGTCAGAGCTCACATAAATAGGCTGTCACTAGCTTCCTGTCACGCCACAGCAATGGAGACTGCAACAGTGGAGCCAAGAAGGAAGATCAGGCCAGGGATCTCTTTCTTCCTTCTGTCTCCTGATCATCAAATTCTGCTTCATACTTCAAGACTCAGCTGTATTTGCCTTCATCTCCCCAGGATGACTTAATCGCACACACCATCCGCTGTAAATCCAAACTCTATTTACATTTCAAATATAAAACTTTTCATTATACTTCTGCTTACAGAAGTAGGCAGGCAGTCTATTTTGCATCATACTTCTGCTTACTCATTCTGTCCCCCCAGTAGAGAACCTGGTCTATGATAAAGCCTCAATAAATGTTTTCTGAATTGAATCAACAGCATGAGAAAACATTTTAATTTGAGCAGCTAGAAAAGAGCCCCTCCTTCAGGTTAAGAGAATACACTCAGGTTCTCATTTCCCTACAAAGCCCAGGTCACGCTAGGATGAGGAAGGCAGCATTGCCCCCTCTCCTGTGCTGTGTCCTACCAACTGGATACCTCCAACAGCTCTGCTGACTTCCACATGCCTGCTCCCACTATCCCACAGACATCACCACAGCCAAAAGGGTACCCCAGATAAGCTGGACTAAGGGTCCTGGGTTCATCTCAGCTTTATCACTCCTGTTGCTATGAACTTAGGCAAGTCATTCAATCTCTTTGAACCCATCATGGAACATGACATGGAAGACTCCATTTCCATCCCATACCTCCTACCACACAAACCTGGTGTGAGGAACAGAGATGATGAATCAAGATGTTCTGAAAGGTATATCACAACATCTGTAATAAAGTGGAATGTTGCTTCCAGAATCTTACTATGAAAGAGAGAGTCAAAGTCTAAATTCATGAAGTGACTTGCACATGGTCATCTGGGGAGGGATGGCAGAACAGCTCAGGCCTTCTATTTCTTGGGCTAGAGTTCCTTTCCCAAACTTATGCTGCCTTAGGGCACCCATCTAGGTATTCTTCAACCTTGGCAAAAGCAATTCCCCATTCCATTAAAACAAACAGCATTTTCGATCACCTGTGAAGCATAAATCTCCGAAATGGAAAGGAGTCAACAATCTACTTCCAGGCAGAATGCCACCTGAAGCATCCCAGGCAATGAGTTAATAACTCTTACTCCCCCCACCAAGTCTTTCCTGTTACAGTTGCTGCTCACTAACTGGTGCCAGAAAGGTTATCCTGGCAGCTAAACCCATCTTGCTGTGGCAGAGCCCAGCAAGCATCTTTTATTTTAAAGATGTAACTTTAAAATAAAAATTACAAATACAACACGGCAAGGTAGAGATGCAGACTGGGAACAAGTTAGGCAGAATACAAAGGGAAAATGGTTTGGCCTGGAGTGGACTTCGATGGAAAACCATTGAGGCTATTCAAGGGCTTGTCTAGCAAGTGGGGAAAATGATTTCCTGGGGGGTGAATTTAGCAGAAACAGAGAAACAAGAGGGACATACAAGCCCCACTACTTAGAGTCGAGCAGCTTATAGTCAACACACCAGAACTGTCATTAAGTGAGCTATTTAGAGTCCAGCAATGATTTGGAAAAGGAGAAAGAGAGGGAAGGAAATGTTTCTGTGGAGAACCCTGGTTTTTTCATGACGTGACTATTAATTTGGCACTTTGCCTAGTCTATGATAACCAGTCATTCAGACAGACAGATTTTAGTTGTTTGGTCAAACACATTGCTAGGAAGGTATTTTTTAAAGACGTGCTTAACATTTGGGATCAGTTGTGGTGGGCCTTATCCAATCAGTTGAAGATCTTAAGGTCAAAGATTGATCTTTGCCTTCAAGGCTGTAACAAAGAAACCCTGTCTGAGTTTCGAGACTTTAGACTCAGGATTACAACATCAAGTCTCACCTGAATCTCTAGACTGCTGGCTCAGATTTCAGATTTGTCAGCCTCCACAATGATGTGGAACAATTCTTGAAAGTACTTCTAGAGTAAATGAATGGGTACATCCAGAGAGAGGCTTACATAGGGACATATATACTCAGATGTCCTATTGGTTTGATTTTTCTGGAGAACCCTAACACGTGTGGGGTTGGGTATTCTCATCTAACTGTAACCCTCCAAATTCTCTGAGAGGCAAATTCTGCCTTCTGATGTTCATTTAGCAATGAAGAAACTGAGGCATGGAGTCAAGTCACTTGGAGGAGACTCCATGGTCCATATACTATCATTGTCCTGGCCAAAGCAAACAGCATTCTTCTCCCTGGGAACACAGTTAATGCCAAAGCAGTCAGGGCAATGAGCAGGTGTGCTCATTCAAGAGAGACAATCCGCTTTTGCAAAGCAAAGTCATTAGGATCCCCATTCTCCCCTGGAATCTGCATCTGGACGTAGGATTTGCATTAATACCTCAGAGTCACATCATTTTTAAACCTGAGTATCAAGGAAGATGAGGATTCTAGTTAGTCCACGAATGGTCTTCCTCCTAAAGGCAACTTGAGACTGGAGATAGTTTTCATTTGGCTCCTGCCAGGAAGCGCAGAAACTGTACTCCACTCAATGAGCCCCCAAAGGGGTTGCTTTCTCTGGGCTGGCTGACTGACCAGCAGCCCCCACTATGCCTCTTCAGGCTGCCTTTCTCCACCCAGAGGTCTTTCACCAGCACAGCATGTCCTGGGGAAGAGAGAATGTTCTTCTCCTGAATAAATTTAGTCCAAGGACAGGTGAACCCTCTTCCCTCAGTTCCCATTAGTGCAGCTGAGACAGGGCGGGATTTGCAGGAGGAAGTTTTCTAAACGCTAGAGGCACTGAAAAGGAACTAATCACAAGCAGGCAGGGCTGCCAAGATGAGAGTTCTGACTCTTTAATAAGCCCTCTCTCTTCAAAGGCTGGGACATCCATCTGCAGCAGCCTTTGCTCAGTTTCCTGTCATTTGAACTTCAAGCAGTTTCCACTTGGTTGTTATCGTGCTCACTGGCTTGAAGGCCTCGCCTTCCAGAGTGTACTTCCCCACATGTTAAGACACACATGAAAAATGATAATGTCTGACACACTGAGCAAATGGAGAGGGGAATGTACAGTGAGAAGACTGTCTCCTGCTAACCCATGGCTGGCCAGCACCCTTAGATGCTGAGGGCACCACTGTCTTAAGACCTTGACCTGGAAATCTGTCCTATAGAGTCTTGTCCCACTTGTGGCCCAAGTCCAGAGTCAACTCTGCCCTCTGACTGGGCTGGATTCTGTATGGATTCTGGCATAGGGGTCAAGCTTCCTCCTTGGGTAATGGGCTAGATAGGGTCACAGGTCAATGACTTCACCTTTCAGATGAAATTTCACCTCCCTCTCAAAGGGAAGCGGCCTTACATGCTAGAGAATAAAGTGTACTCCAAGGACCAGGAAAAGTGTTTCTTCCCCTGGGAAGCACGGCAGACAGGGTGGGGAGAGGGGTGTTTCCTTGCCTTTAATTCTGGTACTATTGTGTAAAAAAATAAAAATAAATTTTAAAAAACATTGCCTGCACATGTACACAGTTGCTAGAGTTATGTCTGCACCAGCCAGCACTGCACTGAGAGGCAGGAGACTAACATTTACTGAGCATGTTCCAATACTAGTCATTAATTTATGCACTTGACATGTATTAACTCATTACTCTTCATCACAACCCTTAAACGTGGAATCTAGTATTATATCCACTTTACAGAAAAGAAAACAAAGGAGCAATTAAATTACTTGCTCAGTATCACATAGCTAAAAGGTGGCAGAGCTGGGATTCTAATGGAGCTGGTCTGGTGCCCTATCATTTAATACAAACAACTCAAGTCAGTTTTATTAACCCAGGTTTAAGGGTTAAGAAAACTGAGGTCTCAGCATTCAGCCCAAGATCACACAACCAATAAGAAGCAAGTTACATATCTGACCCAAAGGTTGCATCCTTTCTCAGGTTCTTCCTGGTAGGGACTATGTTTGCAAGCATTCCAGGCTGAATCAGGGAAGTCAGGTGACCTCACTTGTCCTCTGTTTCAAAAGGCCACTGAACCAGGGACGGACATTCACTGACATCAGGAGGGCTCTTCAATAGATGATTTTGGACGGGGGAGGTATCCAAGCACTGCATATACAACCCCCTCTCTCCTGAAGATAGAGGGCCTCAGAGAGGCAGCCTTCTGTGGCCATGTGCACATTTTTCAGTTATCACATATGAACCCTAGATGGTCACATTTTTCTGGGTTCTATTCTGGCCAGTTGCTGTTCTAGAGCGGCCTCATAGATGAACCTACTCATCCCCAGGGCTGAGTGAGACACAGGAAGCAGCATCTCCCAGCAGAAGCCAAAGGCTTTTAGGGACTCAGAGGTACCATCCACTTCCTGTGGGGATTGAGATCAGTTTCTTACTCTCCAAGAGTTCCCATTTCCTTATCTGTAAAATGAGAGTAAATAAAAAATTCTTCCTTTCAGAATGGTTTTTAGAAAACAAAAGTAGAATGAAATTTTGTATCAGAGAAAGAAAACATTTACTAAGCACCTAATGTGCCTAAAGCACTTGATATGCCAGGCTCTAAATATATTTATATTTCACAAAAATTCATGAGGTAGGTATCTCCACTTTATAGATATGGAAACGGAAACTCAGAGAGATTCACACTTGCTCACGGTCACATAACATAGTAAGTGACATACCTGAGCTGTGAACCCACCAGTCACCACCAGACCACACTGCCACTCTAAAAAGGTCCAAACCTCCCAATTCCACCTGAGGGACCTGTAAGGCCTTTTCTCACCAATGTGACCTCTACTGCAAAGCTGAGCTGCCCAAACCACCCCAGTTTGGTTTTTGTGAAGTGTCCACAAAAAGTTAGAGAGTGAAATCCTGTGCTTGTTTTGAGTGATCAAAGGCAAGACCGAAGGACCTTTCTACCTCTCCTGTCAGGGTTTCTTTCTTCTTAGTCAAATTCTTCTCTAGAGTCTCAGATTCCCTGGGAAGGAAGAGGGGTAACGATGATAAGGTTGTTGTGGCTTGATTCTGGAGAAAGATGGAGGCTGTTCCTTTGCAGATCCTTGAGTCACTGCGTCTGGGATGCAGCAGCTGCTGTTGTCTGGGAGATGGGTAGAGAGATGGGCCTTTGGCAGCACCAGGCCCAGTGCTGCCAGCACCAGCTAGCTTTGGCCCTCTGTCCCTGAAGGGCATACCTCAGAAATTCCTGGGACTGAGAAGTCACAGTTGAATCCTCAGAGCCACTCTGATGGAGGTGTGTGGCCTGCACTTGCTCTGTGGAGAACCAGTACCTACTGCAGTTCTGCCTTGGGCCCTTAGCTCTCAGTCACCCAGCCCTCTGATTCAGCTGATGGTTCCTCTTCTCATTTTACTGTCCCAGGGTAGGCAGGCCCTCATTATCACCCACTTAGCTGCCATAATAATATTAACTAACAATAACCACCAAGTGTTTCTGTGATACACATCATGCTTGGCATGTGGAATACCTCTTTTTCTTATTCTAATTTGTTTTGTAAAAGTTGCGGTACAATATACATGACAAAAAGTTAACCATTTTAGGAGCACAACTTAATGGCACCGAGTACATTCACAATGCTGTGTCGCCATCGCTACCACCCTCCTGTCAGTCTACAAACTGAAACACTACACCCATTAAACATGAGTACCCATGCCTCCCCTCCTCAGCCCCTGAAGACTGCTATTCTACTTCCGATCTCTAAGCATTTGATTCCTGGAGGTACCTCAGGTGAGTAGACTCATATGTCCTTTTCTGATGGGCTTATTTCACTTAGCCTCATGTCCTTTAGGTTCATCCACATCGCTGCACATGTGGATATCCTTCCTTTTAAGGCTGATTACTTCAGGAAACGTTTTCTTATTTGCTAGTTGGGAGCAGAGCTGGGACGAAAGCCCAGACAGTGTCACTCCTGAGACTGTGTTTCCTACTTTATTGTGAGCCCCAGAGAGCTCCATGCCTTCTCCCCCACAGGCCTCCACTCACAGGGTTTCCAAACTCTGGCAGAGGTGGGGATTTCTAAAGGCCAGCCTGACACTGTTACTTCTCTTTCAAATTCTTGCCTGGTTCCCCTGTCAAAAGCAATCTTGGGCTCTCTGGCATAGCACTTAAGCCTGGCCCTGACCAATTTCTCTCTTTTTTCCAGCCTTTACCATCCCTGATCTCACCACTTGGACCTGGCGCCTCTTAACCTGCCATTCTCTATGCCTGCATGCCCACTCTCTCAGGGAGGCAAACACCTCCTCATTCTTGAGGGCCTAGCCTGAATGTCACCCCCTTCTTCCCAGATTTCTCTGGGTGGTGTGTCACCTGGGCCCAGCTTTCCTCTGGGCTTCTGCAAAACCTGAGCTTAGCTCCACAATAGCAGTGCTCGCCCGGAATAGGATTTGTCAGTTCTTATCTTGTCTCCCTCGCTACACCAGCGGTTGCCAACGTATTCGTGTGGGAGTACTGCTTTTTAATATCAGAGAATTTCAGGGTTTTTCCAGACATGCTGATCAAAGCAACATTTAATGACAAACTGTCACTGTGAATTCAGTAAAGCTTTAAGTGTAATTGTGTTTTAGTCAACATGATATCATCTATATAGATGTGAAAATAATGTTGTATGTAGATTTACATAGGGATCAAGGCCTTTCTCTATACTTGGCATTCTAAGGCACCAGAGCCTACAGTTTGGGCACCACTCTGGCCCAGAAAGTGAGGATTTTTTTTTATGATATGTAAGTAACATTCATTGATGCTATTATAATCCAGGGCTGTGACAGTTGCTTCTCATCTTCATCTCCTTTAAATCTCAAAAAAAAAAAAAAAAATCCAATAAGAAAACAAGTTCGGAAAGGTAAAAGGCCTTGTTGAGATTACCCAGTGAGAGGCAGGGCAGGGTTCCATTTCCATCTTTTTTCCAGTTTGCCTCCAGACAAGGACCACAAATTTTCAGTATCTCACTCCAGGAGATGCATAAGAAATATTGAGGAAACAAATTACACCAACACAGAGAGCCCTTCCTCCAAGTTCAAAAGCCCTCCAGCTTGCACCACAGTTTCCATTCAGAAACGGATCAGTTCCAGTCAAGCAGAGACACCTCATACCTCATGAATCAGAGAAGGTATGCAAAACTGTACAAAACTCTAATAAGTCAAAATCCATTTCTCCTTTAAATGTGATTTCCTTATTCAGTAGGCTTCCCAGCCCACCTGGGGCACCTACTTCCTTCATTCCCCCAGAGTTCCTGTCCACTACAGCAGCCTTCTCTCAATAGAACTAGGTTCCATTAAAATCTTAGTGTTGGGTAATAGCTAGGTGTGGTAGTCCCGCAGGCATTGTGTTTTAAACTAAACAGAAACATCTACAATATTCTGGTTACTCAGTGGATCACAGGAAGAAAAGAATGGACTTCAAAAGTAAAACCCGATACCAGATTTTCACCACTGTTTCAGCTCCTTCCTTTCTGGATAAACTTGGATAAGTCACTTAATTTCTTTAAGCTTCATCTCATAGATAAAAGTCTCATAATCTTGAGCTGTGTAGCAGGTTGAACAATGGTCCTTCAAAAGATACATTTAAGTTTTAACACCAAGAACCAATAAATATGCTCTTTTTTGGGGGAATGAGTCTTTATAAATGTGATTAAGAATTCTGAGACAAGAAGATTGGATTATATGCATGGCCCCCAGTACTTAAAAGTGTCCTTTTAAGAAAAAGGCTGGGATACTTGACACAGATTAAAAAAGACGGGACAATGTGACTGTGGGGGCAGAGAACAGAGTCATATAGACACAAGTCCCAACAGTCACGGGAAGTCAGAAGCAGCTTTCCCAGAGTTTTTATAGATATAATTAAGTTAAGGACCTAGAGATGGAATACCCAAGTGGACTCTAAATCCAATGACAGGTTTCTTTTTAAGAGCTGAAGAGACACAAAGTAGAAGGCTGTGTGAAAACAGAACTAGAGAGTGGGGTCTTGCAGTCCCAAGCCAAGGAGTCATAGGAATATTGAAGGGGCAAGAAAGGATTAACCCCTACAGCCTCTGGAAGAGGTGTGGCTCTTCTCCTATTTTCCTATTTTCAGACTTCCAGTCTTTCCCACAATGTTGTAAGTCACCAGGTTTAACAGCTGCTGCCTGGGGATATGAATACACATTGCTTATCTCCTTAATTTATTACATGTCATTCCTTATCGCCTACTTTATGCTAAAGCTATGTATGAGAAAGCAAGCTTCAGGGGAGAGAATTTTGTCTTATCTGGTCACCATTATAACTTAATGATTAGCTTGATGCCAGGTACAAAGTAGATGCAGATACTTTTTTTTTTTTAATAAATGAGTGAATTTTATAGTTCTCTGAGGGCAGGAGCTATATGTAATTTTATTTCTGTATCTTCAGCATTCAAAGTATAGGACACATGTGAAGGTACCTTCAGTTTTCATATATTCAGCACTGAAGGGGCAACTCTCAAAAAAAACTAATAGATAAATAATAAAAAAGGTAAATCTTGTTGGCCTAGAACCCAGAAATAGTCCACAGGCTCCAAAGAGTCCATGACCCTTTTCTAGACCTTGTTTGCAGATTCCCTCTAAATAGAGACCTTAAAGAGAACCCGTGACTGCAGGATCCTGGGTGATATTGTATAATTAAACAGAGACTCAAGTCACCAGTGTCTGGCTCAGGCTGGGCCTCTGGGACCCAAGCAGGCAACATTTCATCATTAGGAGGAAAGGAGATGACAAACTCTTTCCTGAAAGAACCCAGCAGGCAGTCAAAATTACTGGATGTGGATAAATAAAACCATTATTTCCAAATACATATCCCAGGCAGCACTAAATGCATTCTCCGTATCACAGGCAATACTAAATTTAGAACTGGCAGTTTGAGTCATATGCTGATTCCTGAAGAGAAAAAAACTAAATTCAAGGGGAAAAAATCAATTGAAATATGAAAATAAAAATGCAATCTTAGTCTCTCTGAGCAAACTGTCAAGAGAGGTGAGGGAGAAGTTTCTGCACAGATGTCTGGCTATGGAGGAACTCCAGTGAGGTGGAGGGAGGGCCCTCTTGGGCACCCCAGCAGTAGCAGCCTCAGGGGAAACCTCTGAAGTGCCTCCCTGGGTGGAGCGACAGAGGCAAGAGGGGAATCTACACACTGAGCAATAATGTGCGAACGCTGTTTCCAAAGTGCTGTCACACACCATCTCATCGAAGCCTGTTCCCGACCCTGCAGTGAAGGTACTGTCACCCCCTTCACTAGCTGAGGAACTGAGCCCAGGAGAGTGAACTGAATTAACCAAGTCACACAAGCTGTGAGCAGGACAGCAAGGATCGATTTTCAATGAACTTTTAATTCTACAGTAGTTTTAGATTTAGAGAAAAATTGAGAAGATAATACAGTTCCTAAATGCCCCTCCCCATGTTCTCCTGTGCTAACAGCTTATTATCGTCCATTTGTCACAATCAAGGGAGCGGCACTGGTACATTACTATTGCTAAATGCCACACATTGTCAAGATTCTCTGATTTTTCCCTATTGTACCTTTTCCGTTCTAGGATACTACATTGCATTTAGTTGATCATGTCTCCTTAGGCAAGTCTGGTCTGTTCTAGTTCTCTAGCTTTCCTTGTTTTGGAGGACCTTGATGAGTTTTCAGAAGTGCAACTCAACTCTTCATAGAATGTCCCTCAGTTGAGGTTCTTCTGCTGTTTGACTCATGGTAAAACTGGGATTATGGGTTGGGAGGAGTGGGGGAAAATCACTGAGATAAAGTGCCACCATCATCAGGCCCTATCAAAGGGACAGATTATCAAAATGACTTATCACTGAGACTGTTAACCCTGATCACCTGGCTAAGGTGATCTCTACCAGGTTTTTTCAAGTAAAGCCCCTCAGTCTCCCCAACCCCGACCATACCCAGCTCTTCTCTGGAAGCAAGAGACTGAGCACAGCTCACACTAGGGGATAGGAAGCAAAATTTCCAATCTAAGTGGGGAGCAGCTATAAAATTCATTTGCAATTCTTCTATATGTGAGAGCAGGGATTTACCACGTTTAGGCCAGCATACACAAGGGAGCTTCATTAATTCAATTCACTTAATATAAATCAGCTCTGTCTGGTGGAAGAAAATACAAATAAAAGAGCTGTCCAACATCAGAACAGGAATAGGAAATAAGTCCCCATCGTGAACATGTTAAACCCTGGTAATCTGATCATACCACCTGAAATAGGACCACTGAAATTCTCTCATTGCATCCTGTCTTTCTCTTGACAGTATTTCTCACAATTTGCAATACTGTTCTTATCAACCTTTTATGCATTAACCAATTTGATGTCTAATGTCTAATGGTCCCCTGCACCCAGGTCAGTAGGTAGCATGAGAAAGGGAACATGACAGTTTGACTCACTGCTCTGTCTCCGAGGGTCAAGCCAAACGCCTGACACTTAAGAGATGCCCAGTAAAGAGTTGTGAAGTCATGGTGGTACAAGAAGGATGCTTGCCCTTGAGGAGAAAGGCCGGCACAGATTTAACAGTTCTTTACTAGAGAAGTTTTCAAACATATACAAAGTTCCAAACATACACAAAGTCCCAGTCCAAAAGACTAACCTCCCAGCCTGCATTGAGGTCAGGCATAACTATGTGGTGACATAGAACTGTACATAGATACTGCTCAGTACTGATTCAGGAAACACAACTTAGTGGGGCCTCTTTGATCTCCTGTGCCTTTTACTTGCTTCCTGAACATGGCTATGATAGAACTCTATGGTTATCTTGGGCCATGAGTAAGTCTTTAAAATGAAAGTCTATGCTAAGGATAGAGAAATGGAATTAACTAGGGTCTTTGCTTGGCCACAAAGGTACTATAGCAGCTCTGGGCTGAACGGCACCAAACTTTTCATATGTGAGTGTATATTATCAATCTCCTTGATCTGTCATAACAAAATGCCACAGACTTGTGTCTTAAAGAACAGAGTTTTTGGTGGGAAGGGATGGGCACAAGAGATTAAGATGATGGTTCATAGGTGACAAGGTGGTGGGGAGAACCTAAGGGTAGATATTGATGTAAAATACATACATATGTGCAAGTAATTAGAAAAAATTTAATTAAAAATATTTTTAAAAGGACAGATTCCCTCCCCCTGCCACCCCCCCTCCCCCCCCAGATCTGGAGGCTAGAAATCCAAGATCAAGATGATGCTGTCACTGACTTCCAGTGAGGCCTCCCTTTCTGGTTTCAGACAAATTTTCCCTGTGCCCAGATGAAGGGAAAGGGATTTCTGGAGTCTCTTCTTCTATAAGGACACCAATCTGAATGAACTAAGATGCCATTCTTATAACCTCACTCAATCTTTACTATCTCTGCACAGCTCTATTTCTAAGTACAGTCACACAGAGTAAGGACTTCACCCTATAATTTCTGGGCAGACTATTTAGTCCATAACAGTGACAGAAAACCAATTTCTCTTTTGTTTAAATCATTACTATTTCTAGTGTCTGTTACTAGCATGTGCATATAATCCCTTACTGATAGACCTCTAAGTTTAAGGATAGCTCTGAAGTTTCTACCTTGATGAACTGGTGAGTGAAAGATTCAAAGGAAAGTGTCAATAATGCCACCCTTTAAGTCATTTTGAATGATAATTCACTAATAGCTTTCATTTATTTGCCCAATAAACATTTATTCAGCACCTGCCACATGTTAGTCACTGGGATGTATACCAAGGATACTAAAATTAATGAATATGGCCCTTGCCATCCAAGCACTTACAATCTTTACTAATTTAATGACTCCAAACTCATCTCTTTACAAAGGTCATTCCTATAGTTTAGGAAATAAAATCAAAATAGAAATTCCAAACCATGAACAGGTACAGTATCCAAACATACCAGTCTTGGGGTACAGACACAGGCTGTATGTGGCTGAATGCTTGGGTTGGTCCTGAGTTTCCTAGGAACCATGACAAAGATCAAAAAAGAGTGACTTTCTGAAAGGAGAAGGATTTGTGTCACTCATGGAAGTCAAATATACTTTTCTGAACAAACTTTACTCAGTGCTTCTGGGTGACCCGAATATACTGAAAAGCAAGCACTATTTTCTTTCTTTTTAAAATTTAATTTAAATCATTCTTATTTGTTAATTTGATTGCACATGTTTTGTGTGTATATATATATATTTATATATACATATTTTTTCACACCATTGTCTACTCTGGGGTTCTCTCCCACCACCTTATCACCCGTGAAATATCTTAATCTCTTGTGACCTCCCCCTCCGTAGATTTTACTCTCCTCCCCCTCTCTTGATCTATACTACAGTTCTGTTGGCGGAAAAGCTTTTTTTGGGGAGGGGAGACTAGGTCTCCCTATTTTTGCCCATGAAACCACAGGCTCATGTTACCCAGGGTACCACGGACTCAAGTGATCCCCAGCCTCAGCTTCGCAAGTAGCTGGGATTACAGGCGCATGCCACCATACCCAGCTATTTTTTGGGACTAAGTCTCGCTACACGCTCCTGGCGGGACTCGAACCATGATCCCTGGCCCCAGCTGTGGCTTCCTAGGCTGCCACCTACAGGCATGCGCCACCATAAAGCACTATTTTCTAACCAACACTAATGGTTGCTCTAAATTTCATGCAAAATTTATTAGTTCTTAGATATTTATCCCATAAAGCCAGAGCATTCCATGGTCTGAACATAAGGTTTCAGTTTCCTCTTCTAGACCAGAGAGGCACTGAAGACTGTGAGTGAGGGGTACTCGTCAAGTTCTGAAGGGGTACTCGTCAAGTTCTGAAGCTTGAATATTAGGGCCATGATATTAAGGTGCTAGGAAGATAGCCTCCAGAAAATGACCTGGGGAGGTGAAAAGGATAAACTACAAGAAAGAAGTCAGTTCAACTCAGCAGCAGAGTTCTGTTTTAGTAGAACGCATGTCTTCTTCTAAGAAAAAAAAGTATAGGTTTGAATTCCAGCTCTACCACTCTCTTACTTTCAAGTTTTATAATTTGGGGGATGTTAGCAACACCACACCTTAATCTCCTCATATAAAATGAGGATGAAATCTATCTATTGTTAGGATTAAATACCAAAATATTACACAATGGAGTCTTTGCCAAGATGCAATACTAGTGGCAACAGCCTACATACAGAGACTTTATCTGTCCCAGGTACTGTATTACACATTTGGCATGAATGATCTTATTTAATCTTCACCATGAAGTAGATGCTACTGAAGAATCCAAAAACTGTTGGTTTTCCCCAAAGCTATGCCAACTCATGTCCTTGGATATTTTTGGAAGGAATGTACCATTCCTGGAAGGCTCTTTGCCAGATCCAACCCATACAAAGCAGCTGTATTGACATCCATTTTAGAACCATCTGCAAATCCCAAAGTTTGCTGCAACCGACACCGACCTTTAACTCTTGGGTTCCCTAGAGTGGTAGTTTGTAGAACTCAAGGAAAAAGACCCTTTTAAACTCTCATTTATAATAGGCACAAAGACAATGTAGCACTTGGAGCAATAGAAGACAGGAGCCAGGCTGGGAGGCAGCAGGGGGATCTGGAGTTAGTGTTTAATGGGTACAGTTTCAATTTAGGAAGACGAACAGTTCTGGAGATAGATGGTTAGAGTTGCATAACTGTGAATTTACTTAAAGCCACTGAGCTATATACATACAATGACAAATTTAATTATATATATATTTTATTACAATTACAATAACAATAGAGTAACCGGGGTGATGAGGGGTTTAAACACCATACATGATGGAGGATACCTGGAAGAACTCAGGAGTTCTACAGGCAAATGTTTCAACATCTCTGATTTAAAAAATTCATTACATGCTATTTATAAAGCACATCATCTGTGTAGGTATTTTAGCTATATTATCTTTATTCTATAGGAAGATCTCCAAGACATTTCTTGCTTACAGGTTTAAATGACAAATTCACAGTCACACAACTAGAAAGTGGGGAGAATGGGATTTGAACCCAACCATGTCAATATACTGTGTCCATCTATACTATGCTGCTTTCCATTCAAATATTGAGTAGATATCTGGATTTGAAAAGGCTGGAAAGCTCTTTCAATCTTAAGAATTTATTAGAATTTATTTATAAGAACTTATTATTCAGAATTGAAGGTCAAATGTCCATCTCCTTGGGTTCCTCATACTGCCAGAGCATGCAGGCAAATCCAAGCTTATAGAATCAGCATCCTCACACTAAGGACAATTCTTGAAAAGAAACTGGAAGGTCTTTGAGATTAGGAGTAATACCAGGTCAATGCTGTCAGGGAACTACATCAGGATCCATGGCTCACAACCACCTCTCATGCCTTCCATCAACCAACAAACACAAGGCTAGCTCCAAGTACAGCAAGAGCTGCTGAGAGCATTTCCTCCCCAGAGTGTAGTCACCAGTCCCAGAAGGATAATCTGAAGAGGAAGTGGAAAGAACAGGAGGATGGAGCAGAAGAAACAGAGACAGGTGAGGGAGTTCTAAAGGCTACACCCTCTGTTAAAATCCTAGCCTACCTACCATCTTCTACTGCTAAGAGCAGACTTGAAATCAGTCTGAAGCAATTACAAGTGATGGTGCCAGAGCACAATCTCACCACCACCTGGGCATACTCAGAAGTCCCCTGGCATCATCATCTTCTATTTCTCAGCTACCTTGTTCCAGCCACATTACCATCTCTGGACAAGTGGATTCAGGAAGTAGTCTCAGGTCTAAGATGGCACAAACACCCATAATACAAAGGTCTTGTGCCAGAGTCAAGGGGCTGCTGGCAGAGAAATGGGCTTTCTGTAGAGCAGGCTGTTGACCAGTAACCCCAGGATGCTGCCTCCACTTTTCCCCCACTGGAAAAATGCAGACTTGCTGACCCTGAGTTTGATTCAAGAAGCACAAGATCTTTTCATAAGACAGAAGTTTGCCAACATTCTCTTAAGAAAGCCTAACAGATTCGGTCAGTTCTTCAAAAATGATAAGCCAAGCCTCCAATGGGAAAAAGGACCAGACCCATCATGCAGCAAAAAGTGGCTGCTTCCTAGATGCCAGTTCCTCTGCAGGAACAGGGCCACCAGCGGGCAGCATGCTCCACTGTGAACCAGGGGCTAGCAGAGGCAAGGTAGACCCCATACCTGCTTCTGTCCTGCCTGCCTCCTCCCTTCCAGTAAGAACCTGTAATCTTGAGTGATGAGATCAGGATATCATCTTACAAATGGTATGTGTGAGTGTCTGCATCTTCCCATTAACCCTCAGCTCCTCACTGTATTTCTTCCATTGCCTTTCAAGAATGCCTTGGTTTTGATGTCCCTATTGTATTCACTTCCAAGCTGGGACCCATCTGAAGGTGCTCCATAAGCTGCCCTGGACTGGTAATGGGAGCTACCTTTTGAGAAGAACCCTTGAAAGTGAGGGAGCCAGGGCTGCCCATACTGCTGTGTGGATCCTTGTTGGAGACAGCCAGGCCCTACTCCACACAATGCTTGGCTGTCGCCTGCTCACTTTAAGTGGAGGAGCCGGCACTTATTTCAGGCCCTTATAAATAATACATTTTGTCATCTGGATTCTTTAAGGCCTTCTTTTAAGCTATTTTTTCCTCTTTGGGAAAACCACTTTTACTCTACGAGACAGAGTTGTCCATAAATCAAGTTGAGCTCCAAGTGACCAAGGCCTGAATTCCTCACTTGGAAAGGAACAGACAGCCACTGAACTCGATTAGTCAAAGAAGAAGCTGGCCTCACACAGAAAAATGATGTGAAAAAAGATGCTCACAACAACACTGTTTCATTAACCTCTGACCCAGGAAGTCCTAGCACCACATCTTTAAATACCACCTTCAGCCTCCGGCTCCCTGCAAGTCCCTACAAGCTGGTTACACTCACTAAAATGTTGATGATTCTTACTATTTATAAAAAAGAGACAAGTCTACCTGGCATGCAGAGCTGCTAAGCATCTGGCATAAAGCCAAGGCTCAATATGGGCTCTCTCCTTTGACTCTCCTAGTTCTCTGCAGCTCTAAAGAAGTACATTTGTTCCTTGAAACACTGTCATTATTTCCCCCTCTTCACTATGAAACACTGAAGAAGTGTTCTTTAATTAATCTGAGCATAATTCTGCCCAAGTGTACAATGGACAGAGCACTGAACCTGGAATTGACTAGACCAGGTCTTGAACCCTGGCTCTGCTACTTTGATGTGATTTTAGGCAAGTTCCTTAATCTCTCTGGACAGTAGTGTTCTAATCAATAAATGAGGATAAACTACTAATCTCATCATCTCTGTCAAATTTGAATGTGCTCATGAGTTGCCAGGGAATTCTGTTAAAAATGCAAGTTCTGATTCAGCAGGCCTCAGGTAGGGCTGGAGTATCTGCATTTCTAACCAGCACTGGTCAATGTCAAGACTGCTGGTTTGTGGATCACCTTTTGGGTAGGAAGGACATACATAGCCAAGACATCCTGTAAATCATGATTTTGGTTTAAGCTATGATCCATTGTTGTTTAACCTTGACACCAAAAGAAGGCCATTCTATAACTCAGACTGGTGGGGGTGCTGTGGTGGAATTCGGGGTTCATGGCCCCAGCACAGTAAAGCTGCATTAGGATAGCAGTCATTGTGCCCTATTAGGTGGAGACTTGGAGAAAGGAAGCCAAGGTTTCTCCTGAGAGGGACAAGGAGAAGGGATTTAGGAAGGAGTGCAGCTGGAGAGCAAGAGAGAGAAAGCTAGAGAAGGGAGAGAGCAGAGGAGCAGCATGGAGGTGGAAGGCTTCAGAGCTGCCACTGCCATGTGTGCCAGTAGGGCCAGGAAGGAGGCCACACTGCGGCCCAGGCTGCTGAGGAGCCTGGGGAAGCATGCTGAAGAAACTTGTGACTTTTGTAAGCTGAATTGGAAAGGTGGTACTTGAAGATTTACTTTAACTTCAAAACTGCAAAGCTTGGGAATTGTCTAGAGACCTGAAGAGAACTTGCTGTGTTGCTGTTTTCATCATGAGATGTCTGAAGTGGTTGCTGTTGCTGTTGTTTCGAGTGAGTCTTGGTGGTTTGGGGTCACTTTAGAGTTGAACCAAAAAGAATGCTGGAGTTGTGCATTTGGAGGAGGATCAACAATGCCATTTTGGTTTCTTCTGTTGGCTTTAAGTGAATAGCTGTGCCTTTAGAGGAGGATCGATGGCGCCATCTTGGTTTCTTCATTTGGCTTGAAGATGAGAGAGCCGCCATTTTGTGGAAACGCATGGCTGAAGGACCCACCTGTAGCTTTTTAGACTAGAGACTGAACTGTGTGGTAAAGCAATCAAAGGGGTCCCTTTTTGTCTATTTTGTCTTTTTAATGAATAAATCTGTTCTTGTCTCTTTTTAAGATAGTGTGGTCTTGTTACTGCTTATGCAGGCTGATACGAATGGCTGGATTTAAAGGGCTCCCATTTGTAAGTTTAGTTAAGTACCCTGCTTCGTTATTTTGTTACCCAAAAAATTTTCAAGAGTACATGTTGATCCTTGATTCTTTAAAAGTAAACAAAATAGTGATTTTTTTTCACATAGTAAACTAATAAGGGCTGAAGAAAACTACTTGTTATCAAAAAAGGAAAAAAAAACACTTGACCAAAGCACACCTCTCCTATCAGTTAGTTAATATAATATATATAAACAAATCTCTAATACAATTTAAAACCAATTCAGATAAAAACTTGTACAAGCAACAATGTACCCTGTACTCCCTGAAGAAAGCACTGTTTTAAATCCAAGTGTTTATGAGTAAACCTCAGGAATGACTTAAGAGTAGAAGTATGTTTTAGGAGGATGAAAAATGAAAAAGCCAAGAACACTGTGTCCCTGAGGTTGGTCTGATGGTGGAGGAGGGGCAGAAACTAAGGAGAGAGCCTGCCAGAATCACAGAAAGAAGTCAATTGTACTTGTGTTCAAGACATAGCTCGAGTCATCTCCTTGGTGACATCTTCCCTGACAGCTGGCACCTGCTCTTGCTGCTGAAGCAATAATACCAACCCCTCCATTCACCCTGGATCCAGGCTTATCCCTTCCAATTGATCATACATTTCCTTATTGATCTCCAAACCCTTGAGGTCAGAAAAACATGTCCTATTTATCTCTATATTCTCAGCCTGGCACAGCGCCCTGGCACATATTAGGCACTCAGTGACTGATACAGCTGAATGCATGAGGTGGGGATACTGAAGAGAAAGTTTAATGGCAGTACTTTGGGATTTATCTTCCCTGGAGTTATTCATTCATATATTCACCTGCTTGGGAAATATACATGCTCCAAATGTGTCCAGTCAGAGCTTTGACAAGTTTTCAGTCTTTCAGATTGAGAAATGTTTCAAAATTTCTTGATCCCAAGATTATAAACTTAGTAATATATAATAATACATATATACACATACATTTAAAAAATTCATGTATATAAGTTGACCCTTAAACAACAGGAGTTAGGGCCACTGAAGTCTGCACAGCTGAAATTCTGAGTATAACCTCTGACTCCTCCAAACTTAACTATAGTTATCACTTGGTATCTGCTGGAGGGGAGGGGAAGGTTTGGTTTCACAACCCTCTACAGATACCAATTCCACAGATGTTCAAGGACCCTGTAGTCGATCCACACTTATGAGTTCAGTGTTGGCTGAACCTATGAATGTTCATCTGGTAAACTGTATTTACTGGGACAAAAAAACACATTCAAGCAGCTCTATCAGTTCAAACTCATGTTGTGCAGGCTCTCTCTCTCTCGATACATATACACACACACACACACACCTGTGTGCATGTGTGCATGTTTGTTATACATGTAAAGCTTTTAGTGCTCTTCCCAAGTGCTTTCTTTTATAGCACAGTGAACTAAATACATAACTTCCCCATTTTCAAAAAAGGAAACTGAGGTGCAGGGGGAAAATTAAGTGATCTAAGGCAGATTGTCAAACTTAACTATAAAATTACTTGGGTAACCTGTTGAAAATACAGAGTCCTGGCTTCCACCCCTACGGATTCTGATTCAGTAGGTAGAAAAAGGAGCCCAGATATCTGCATTCTTATGTTCTGAGACATAGCTTACAGATATAGGGTGAGGCTCCCAGACTATTCAATTCAGCTTGGTGCTTTCCTTGGTCCTGGGAAAGCAGTATTAGTCAGAGATCACTTCAGGGCTATGGTTCTAAACTCAGAGTCCTGCGAGTGAAGACAAATCACATGATAGTATCATCCTTGAGCCTGGCAAGAAACCTAAAATCAGAGACACTCAGGTGATGATGGCAGTTCCAGCACCTTATGTATAAAACCATAAAGCCAAAGCAATGCTTTGAGAGTGAATGGTGTGTCTGAGGACTTAATACATGTTAGGCCAGGTTCTGGAAAAGGACAAGGTCCACTGGGCAAGAGGGACCCCTTCCTCCAGAGAAAATTTTTACAGAGTCTCAACTTAAAAAATATTGAATGTATTTGACGCATTTACTTTGGATTTGTACTCCTTCCTGACTTTTAGGTTACTTAGGAAATGGAACACAATAGGACAATTCAGCAAAGAACAGTCACTAAAGAAAGTATGTCTGCTTTCTTTGTCTATTTCCACATCCAAGCCTGCTGACTGGAACTCTCTGATTCTTTCCTATCAATCTCTTCCATCAGCTCACTGCCAAGACTCTGATTAAAGACATCAGGTGTTATCTTTCATCTGAACTTTATATAAAAGTCCCCCAAGGCTCTGCCTAACACTCACCCCTCCTTTCCCCTCAATCATCCTCTACTACAAAGCCTCATTCATCTTCTCAGAGTATCAGGATATAAAAGATGACTGTGTTTGAAGTCAGGAGATCTGGTTCTGGTCCTGGTCCTAGTTCCAGTACCATATTAACAAGTTAGCTACTCTGAGTTAGTAATTTCCCCTCTGGGATTCAGCCTCTATGTATGAGACAGAGGGTTGGAGAGGGTGATATCCAAAGTCCTTTCCAAGTCTAAGATTTTATGCACATTCTCCCTGAAATACTAGTGGTGACATCATATTGCCTGTAGAGTTAAATATATAATTTCTTTCCACCGGAACATCTACAGAGGCCCTCTGTGACCTGGCCCTACTATGGACTGAATGTTTGTCCTCCTCCCTAACTTATATGTTGAAACTTGAATCCTCAATATGGTGATATTTGGAGATGAAGCCTCTGGGAAGTAGAGAAATGTCATAAGGGAGGTGGAGAAATGTCACAAGTGTCATAAAGGTCATAATGGTAGAGTGTTCACCATAGAATCAGTGTCCTGACATCAGAAGTATAAAGAAATAGAGTCTTTCCCCCTCTTCTCTTTCAGTAGTTGGGGACACAGCAAAAAGATAGTCAACTGTTTACCAGAAGGAAGGTTCTTGCCACAAATCCAACCATGCTGGCACCCTGATCTTGAACTTTGAACTTCCAGAATCATGAGAAATAACTATTGTATGCAATACACCCCATCTATGGTATTTTGTTCTAGCTGCTCAACCCAAAACAGGTCCCAACTCTTTTCCCAGCATGATGCTCCTGTATTTCCTGTTTGAGTCAAATTGAGGTATATCTCATTCCCTAAGCATTCATGAGGTGGTTTTTCCCCTTAATGTTTTTGTCATTATTTTATTTTGGGAGACTGAGTATACCTATTCTCATGTGTATGAGTCCTACAATTTTTCAAGGTCCAAATCACCAGAAGTTCCATTAGGTTTTCCTTTCATACCCCAGGCCTAAAAGCAAACTTCTCCTCCTCTGACTGCTAGTACTTCCCATGTCCCTCTCTCCAGGCCAGTATTAGGTTCTTCCCAGATCTAGCTTACATACCCTTTACTTAGCTCTGTGAAGGTAGGGATTGCATGACTCACTTACCACATACCCCCTGGCCCTGCACAGAGAAGGGTATAACAAATAATTGTTGGGTAAATGTCAGAAAGTAGAAGGTCCCATTTTCGTTATATACTTTATTGTAGTGGCAGCCAAGACAGAAAGTGACATCTGGGTAAAAAGTCCCCAATCTCACAGAAGAAAAAAATACATATATGTGTGTATATATACATATATATGTGTATACACACATATATACATATATATACATATATATGTATATATACATATATATGTGTATATATACACACATATATGTATTTTTCTTATATATAAAAATATATATACATATATATATATACACACTGACACAGAAAACAACTTTTTCTTGAAGTTAGCTCCAACAATAGGAGCCATAAAAAGGAACCCCAGAACTCAGCATTGCAGTGCATTGCTGCTCTGAAAGGCCCTAGTCTGGATGCCAGAGATGGTTTCCCTGCCAACAACAGCTCGGGCTGAGGTATGGGGCTTGGTGGCTGCAGAATGACTGGCAGCTCTGGGTAGCCATAGAGCTCATCCTCATGGCCACAGTTTCTCAGTGGCTTAGGGGATTCTGAGGCCCACGTGACATATGGTAAGAGGCAGACTGCCAGTCAGTATGATATGTTTAAGAGGGTTTGTGCTTCCAACCTTTCCTAGACCCAGATCTGACACATCGCAGCTTACTCTCTGTCCACCGAGGGTCATAGTCAAGTGTGTGTATGTTTTATCTCCTGCACTAGACCGTCAATTCCTGCCTGGAAGGATCTTGTTCATCTTGTGTCTTGTTCATCTTCCTGTCTCCCACACGCCTAGCGCAAAGCCCTGCTCATAGCAGATGTCAATAAATGTTCTCTGGATGGATGCTCAAATTTAGATCCAATTGACTCAAATCCCAATTAAAATCCCTAGTCAGGAAGACAAGATTTAATTCATTTTTTCCCCTACAAAAAAGGGCAATCTTGCTATTTAATATAACCTAATACATTTTCTTCACAACTCAGAGACAGACGCAGGTTCTGTTTTTAGAAGGCATATCTGAGATGTTGTAAAGTAGTGCTTAATTTTGATATTTTATTCTGATTAAATTTGAGGCATATTGGAAATATGAGTGATCACTTGGCTTGCTCTGAACCATTCTATTTATCATCCTAGAGTCCTAGGACAGCAGAGTAGAGGACCTTAAAGGCCAACCAGATAATTACATAGCTAAAAGAACTGAACTGAAGTGCTGGGATTATAACCCAGGTTGGACAGGTAATTGGCTGATTAGTTGATTCATTTCTTTTCCTTGTTAATTTATTCAACAAACATCAGTGAGCATACACTAAATGCCAGGTCCTGTACTGGGTACCAAGGTTTGGAACCAACAAAGACAATCACCACCTTCACTGAGTTCTTAGACTAAAGGTTATTGCCTGGTACCTTAGCCAAAGACACCTGACCTCCTTCAAAGGAGCTACATGGCCTCTTCAAGAGTTTCCTGGGAAAAAGGTCCACTATCAGTGGCCTTCCATTTATTGGAGCATGGCACTCCCCTACAGGTCAAGGTGAATGGGCCACAAATCCTTGAAAGCCTGGCACTTTATGCCCTGGCACTGGCCCCTTGAATTCACACAACCATGGCTGCACTTTGTGTTTCTTCAGACTAGTCTGTCATTTCTCCCTTCAGCTCACTGGCCACCCTTTCTTTAACACAGGAACACTGGGTTTCCTCTCATTGTCCTCTAGCCTTCTTATATAAGAAGCAATTCACACTTGTGGCTGATGAGGCTGTCGAAGGCAGTTTTTGATTCTAGAACATTTCTCTCTTTAAACTCACCCACAGACTGATCTTCTTTCAGGAATTGCAAAGAGGTCTTATCTTCTGCCAATTCTGGTTGACTGGCAGTGACTGCCCAGAGTGCTGAGCTGAAATGTTTCCAAGGTGGCATCCAGATGCAGAGGGAAATGGCCATTTGATTGACTAGCTTGTCTATGGGGCAGGTATTTGTGTTCTACCAACTGGATGTGGCATTGAAGTTCACCACTCTCAATATGCCACAGGAGGCCCCCTCACAGCACAGCCAACAACCTATATGACAAAGGCCACAGGGCTTTTCCCCATCATAGGACTGTTTTCCATTTCTTCAATATGTCCCTCTCTGATAGGACTCTTGGTTTTTGCAAATGATATTCTCCTTTTTCAGAACTCTTCCTCCTTATCTCCTCTTCTTTTTTTTCCCCCCTGAGACTAGGTCTCACTATTTTTGCATGTGTAACAGCAGGCTCACATTGCCCGGGGTATCACAGACTCAAGCAACCCCCATTCTCAGCCTCCCAGGTAGCTGGGATTACAAGTGTGCACCACCACGCCCAGCTAATTTTTTGGAACTAGGTCTCGCTACATTGCCCCGGGCGGGACTCAAACCATGATCCCTGGCCCGCCCTGGCCCTGGCCACGGCTTCCTAGGCTGCCGCTTACAGGCATGTGCCACCATGCCCAGTCGCTTATCTCCTCTTGATGCCTAGATCTGTGAAGCTTTCCCTTACTTCCTACAAAAATTAGTTCTCTCTTTTGTGCACCCTCATCTCCTTGTTCAACCCTTTGCCATTATACTGACTCACATGATCCATCTATTTACATTTCTACCTCCTTCAAGAGATTGGAGGTCCTAAGGAGGAGAGTCAAATCTTATGACCAGCAGAACACCTGCTACAAATAAGGCACTACTGAATAAATGCATTCTTTGAGAACATCTCTCCTTTCATTTCTCCAAGCTGTCTTTTACCAACACCTAGCTAGTCTCTCATGCTTGCGGAGGTACATCCCAGTAGTCAGGTCTGCCACCTTTCAAGTCTACCCACTGCCAAATATTCTCCTTCTCTTTCTCATCCTGCTCTGAGCTTAGGAACTTCAAAACCTCATATCGCTTTGATCTCCACTAATTGGGTGATGAGTAAATTGAGTAGATTAGATTATTTCATTTAACCTTTCATCAACCCTGTTATCTTACCTTCAACATAAGCACAAATCTAACTACTACTGTCTACACTGTCATGATCAGACCACTGTCTTAACAAATCAGCAGAGATGGCAGACTCCTACCTACTATCCCTGCTTCCCTATTCACATTTCACACTGCAGCCTTCACTAAGAGCACATTACTCCCTTACTGAATGTCCTTCATTCTACTGAATCAAGAAAAGCATCCAAACTACTTGGGAGCATCCAAAGGCTAACAGGATCTGATTCCCTGACTTCTCCCTCTGGCACTCAGTGTCTCAGCAGTCCAACTCTCTGGTCCTTGAGTGACCAAATCCTTCCTACCCCAGGTCTTTGGTCTTATTGCTCTGTCAGCTTGGAATGCTTTTGCGCAGCATTTCATTTGAGATCCCAACTCAAAATGTTACCTCATCAAAGAGTCCTTCCCTTACTATCCTGTCTAATGTACACAAAACAGCTCCCAGTTACTCTCCATCTCCCAGCCTTCATGGCACATAAAATCTAAACTTCTCCAATGTAAAGAACTGACATACAAAGATCCTTGACCTCTTCAGGCAATGTTTATAATTTATTGCTCTTGTCAACTAATTTGTGTTGTCTCCACTCCAAGAAATGATAATCATTAATTAAGTCTTCTGATGTACTCGGCTGGTTTTCAGGTGTTTAAAACAAACAGATAAAAAAAATCACAATAAACATTCCATATCCAGTTACTTCTTTAGGTTTTAATTATCCACCTTTCACACTAGAATATAAGCTCTGTGAGAGACCTATCTGTCTCCCTCACTGCTAAGCCTAGTGTCTAACAGGGTCTGGCTGTGAACAGACACTAAATAAATAACTATGTATTGGAAGTCAGATGAATACATTTCTAAGGGTTCTCAAAATTGGTGCTCCTATTTTTCTCCACGATCTACTGCATGCCCCTTTTAAACATTAGTTAACAACAAACTGCAGAACATGATGCTAGAAGTCACGAGGGCTGGTTTCAGGTCATTTCCACATGTGGTACCTCATGAAACCCAACATTACATCATGAAAGATCCAAGCGAGATGTCAAAACAGGAAAAAACTGCCTGTATTTAGCTTCAAGCAAGTTAGGAAAGGGGAGAGGCCTGTGGACAGACAGGCCAGGGAAGGCTTTAGCGTTCCAGAACAGCCCTGGGGCAAATGTCAGGGGTGTGCCACAGGGTGCCAGGGGAGGATGATGTTTCCTAAACTGGCAAAAGACTAAAGAGGCGGTATCTGACAGAAAGCTCAGATCCGAGACTTGAAGTGGCCTCTAGGGGGTAGTGGGGCGTATGATGGAGAAAGTTATAGAGAGGACTTCAGTATGACCTCAGTTACTAAATGTATCCTATGGGGTGAGTGGAAAGACCACTGGATCAGGAGTCAAGGAGGGAATCAGTGAAAAGAAAGAAGCACTGATGGAGCAACTCCTCCACTGCAGGCTCCGGTGCCAGGCAGTTCACACACATTGCCTCCTTCAGTCCTCATAACCACCCTCCCAGGGAGCCACTATTTAGTTTTCGTTTTATTTTGTTTTGCTTAAGAATAGGTCTTGCTATGTTGCCCGGGGAACGACAGACTCACGTTGCCTGTGGTATCACAGACTCAAGTGATTCCCAGCCTCAGCCTCCCAGGTAACTGGGATTACAGGCATGCGCCACCATGCCCAACTACTTTTTGAGACTAGGTCTCACTATGTTGCCTGGGGCAGGTCTTGAACCTGCGGACTCAAGCGATTCCTAGTTTCGGTCTCAAGTTCCTAGGCTGGGATTAAAGGTGCGAGCTACTGTACCCGGCCCTAGTATTCTAGGGCCGAGAAACCGAGGCTCTGGGAAATTACTTTAACTTTCTAAATTTCAGGAATCACATGCAAAATGGATAATAATGAGACCCACCTTACAGCTCACTCTGTGAGATGGTAGTAAGGTGTAAAGCACCAATACTATGCTGGGTGCTTTCTACATCTTGTCTTAAATATTAATAATGACCTATAATATTAATTACCAGATTGTGCGGTCACATGGCTTGGGCATGTTATGGGTGAGATGCAATGCTAGATGGTATTTTCACTATGCCAGGCTGTCCCTTGGAAATCCAGGATTGAAAGACAATAATTGGCAGCAAGACCTCAGATTATGGGAACTTGCAAGAGCCCTGGTCTCTTTAGCTAAAAAAAGGGGGCCAGGAACTCCCCCCACAGAGCCTGTAGGGAAGCTGATGGAGAAATCAACCAGTGAACATGAATTTGCATTCTATGTGCAGATGGGAACTGCGATGACTGTGATGGGTATCCTGAACAGAGACAAGTGTCTTCAGGCTGGCGTGATTCAAATGAGCAAGATGGTGACATATGAAGTCAAAGCTAAGGTTGGGATGCCAAGGAGTTTGCAGGCAGAAAATGGCCTCAAGTTTATAACGTGTGCTAGCCCCAGTCAAAGGCTAGTCTGTATTTTATTAATGCTCTCCTGAAAAATAAAAATCAGTGTGAACCTCCTAAGATACCACCTAAAATATGTATGTCTTGTGTCCAATACATTAGGAAAAATAACGTCTCATAAAATCAGCTTTAGGAAAGAGCTGGCATGAGGAAAGGACATAGAAAGAATTCTCGCAGGAGTCAGATTGCAAGTAGCACACCACCCTCGGCACCTGAGAGGATTTCTCTGTAATGAGGACTGAGTTCTTTGGGGAAACTTAAGCCTGGTGGGCCGTTTGCTGAGTGGGTGTCTTGTCAGGCAAAAACAGGACAGGGTGTCCTAGCCCACCACAGGCTGCCAGCGAGCTGACACATGCCCTGCATTTGTGCTCTGGGGAGCAACGAATGTTCTCTCTGAGCAGAGCATCGGGTGCAGGCCATGCGCACACACCACACAGCTGACACCTGATCGGAGGCAGCTGATGAGGCACCAGAGGCTTCTCCCCTTCTCACACCCTGCGATGCTGGCTGCTAGGCTCAACTCATTTGACCCTGGTACTCAGAAAAGTCTGCAAGGTATCATGAACTTGGTGTAGCACCCCGGAAGAAGGCGGTTCAGAGAGCAACTCGCCCAAGCCACACAGTCAGAGGAGGAGCTGGAATTTAGCCCAGGTCCTTCTGACTTCGAGGACACTTCAGTCTTAACAGACCAGCCTACGGCAGACTTCTCAAGATGAAAGGCAAGCCAAGAATCAGAAAATCTTAAAGATGCAATTCTCAGTTCCACCACCCCACTCTGGGAAGGGGTCTTCTCTGTTCCACCTGATGCATGGGCACTCAGCCTCTGCAGAACAGAGGTTCACCATCGGCTCCACTTTGTTCCACTGGGCACAGGAATGTCAGGATCCTTTGAGTGCCTATTTTGGCAGATTTTTTTCCCTCCCTCGCTGTGCTCCATGTGCAATATTCTAGAGATTTTTTAAAAAGAGACCAAGTTTCAATTTATAATGGTATTCAATCACTGTCCTGAATTCATGTGTCTCATGGGTTTAGATGTTCACAGGGCAAATGTTCTTAGAACACACGGACATTTCACATGGGGACTCCCAGATCCTACCATGGGGTGCCAGGGTTGGACGAGTCACCCTCTTATGCCCACCCCCCTCTCTAAACTTCCCAGCCATTCCACAGACAGATACAAAGCCTACTCTGCCACCTCTCTCCTGGGTGTAGAGTGACTCTCTCAGAGAATAAACCAGAACACATGGATAGGAGGGTCAGCGGGAGGTGGGGCTCAGACTGAGATTTTTTGAAAATGAAGAATGGCATTAATGTTGTAGTTACTGTCCAGGAGTTTGCAAAATTGAGAAGTCCCCGAGACAGACAGGGGAACTGTAGCTGTAGACAGAATCTCTAACAAAGCAAGGTTCTAAACTCAAGGACAGGCCCTCCATGTTGAAAGTCATCAGTTCAGCATCCCGGAGATTTGGGAGTCACAGAAATGGGAATCATCCTGCTTTGTTTCTTTATGAGCATAAGAACTGCAATGCCAGATGGGTTCTGGGGATGTTACTTCCCAAAGAAATAGGGGTCCCTGCCTGCTTGGCACTGTTCCTGTCCCCAAAGTAGATATATATAAAGCACACATTTTAACTAATAAAAAAATAAAGCAAATAAAAGAACACATACCAAGCATAAGTATCTCACCCATAGATTAGGGGATGGGGGGAAAACACCTCAAACAACATGCATCAATATCTGAATTGGCAATATCTGGATGCAAAGAAACAGATTCTCTTCCCAGACTGTTCATAAACCTCTTTTGGCTAAACCCTCTCACAGCAACCCTTTTCAGGAAATTCTGGTAAGGAAAGAACCATGAGGTGAGGGAAGCAAACAATGAGTCTTTGATCAACAGAATGAAAACCTGACCCTCAGAGGGGCTGGACCAAGTCAGAGTGCCCAAAGGCATCCCAAGGTCATTGTATCTTGCAAGTGGTGACCCTGGGCACAGTCGCTGTACCCTTGAGTGGCCAAAAAGCACCTTAGTGCCATAGGTTCAAATTCAGATCAAAATCTTTTTAACCAGACGAGGTCCCCTTACCTTCTTCTATCTTTTGATTTTTTAAATATCTTGGAACTGCAGGGTCATCAACTTCTGAATCCAGAACCCAGAGGTTTGTCCTTCATAATTTCTCCTTCCTCACAGCAATCTCCAACCCACCGTGTGGTCTTGCCAGTTTTACCTGCTAAATATCTCAAGCCACCTCTTCTCCTCAACTCTGCTATTTCTATATTATCCAGCAGTATTTCTTACTGGAATTAATGCAATAGTTTCCTCTTCACTGGTTTTTCCCACAATCACTCTGCACCCTCCAACCTACTCTCAAAACCACTGTCGGAAAGATCTGAGGTAAATGCCAAATCTGTCATCTGACACTTAACATGTGGATCACACACAGATTTAAAACTTTTGCTCCAAATTTCAATGGTCCCAACGCTCTTAGGATAAACAACAACAAAAAATCCCAAACAAGGCCCTTTCCAGTTTCTACTCTTACGTCACACTCTTTCCTAACTCTCTGCACTCATCATACTGACCTTCTCAGTGTTCTGAAAGATCAAAACTACCTCTCACCTTAGATTCCTTTTTGGTCTATATTTCTAGGAAGTTTCCCCCCAAATCACCCAATCTCTTCACCAAATGAATCCTAATGCTGCACCTTCAGATCTCAGCTCAGATATCACTTACTCAGAGAAGCTATCCCTGGTTACCAGAAGTAGGTCAGGCCCTCTATTACATGCTCTCATGGTAAGTTGGCCCTCTCCTTCCTAGCTTTTATCCTATTTTGTAATTTTACATGACTGGTACAATTATTTTAACAGTGTCAGATTTCCCCATGAGACTGTGGGCTCCTTGAGGGATCATGTTTGTTTTATCATCATTACATCTCCAGCTTTCCACAGAAGTCCTGACATAAAGTGGGTAGTCAATAAAAACCCCTTAAATGAGTAAACAGAAGGCCACTTTCCTTGCAGTTTATCCCAATCAATCATAGCACTAACGCTATTCTGAAGTTCTCTTGAGTGTGTCTTAAGCTACTTAGAACTGTTGGTTTTTTCTGCCATCATTCCTCATCCCTCATCCCTCATCCCTCTAGGATCCACTCTTGTGGCCTACTTTCCACAGAGGCCAAGTCATGGCAGAATCATCAACAATAATATCATCAGTTGGATTTACTTATCATGCATTAGGCACTACTATGTCAAGTCCTATGTATGTGGCACTCAAATGATCTTCATAGGACTAAAAGGTGTATATTACTATTTTCTGATACAGACACTGAGGCTCAGAGAAAGTTGACTACTGCAAGGTAGGGGCCAGAATTTGAAACTTGGTCTAACTTTAACGTCTATAGTCTCAAGCACAACGTGTTGTCTATAAATGGGACCAGTAATACCTCCTCAAGGTGATGCCAGAGGATTCAAGCACCTTGGGCACTCAGTAAAGGGCGGCTGTTTTTATGGTGGTGCTTAAGGCCTTGTGGACACAAGTTACCCTTTATCATTTTTCCCAGAAGAGAGCTAATCCGGCTGCCCTTTTATAACTAAAGCAGCTGGATTTGGTTTGAAAGACTTTTAAGAAAAGCAGCATGCTGTGTTAGCTCCAACACAGAACAGAGAGAGGTGAGCTGATATGCTGACAGAGCTGGCCCCAAGATCTCTGACCAGAAGAGGGAACCATGCTAAATGTTTCTGTGTTTCTTACTGCAAGTCCAGACAAAAGCCTGTATGGGGAACCCAAACCTGCCATTGTTCCTTGAATTTCTTTTGCTTCTTTTTTCCCTACCTCCTTATAGCAGAGGACTAGAGAGAACACTGCGTTTGGGGGCAAAGGAGTCTAAATCTAAATATTAATGAGCCCAGGTCTGAACAAGCAGGGCTCTCCCAAAGTGGCTGGGTCTCTATCAGAGCTCTGAAGTGCTGGAAGGCCAGGAGATGACAAAGAACCATGTATCACCCTCTCTAACAGGCTTGGGGTGATCTAGTTTTCTAATTCTCCTTCATGTCTTTCCTATCGCTCACCTACAACCATGTGAAGGAAGAAAAGCAGCTAAAATCTTCAGTTTCCACTATATGTCTAGCACTTTTACATGTATGTTCTCATGCAGTAAGTTAATCCTCATAACAATTTTGAGTACCAGATACTATTATTTTTATTTTACAATCAAGGAAAAAGTAGTTTAAAGATATTAAATGGTGTGGAACAAATCATTACAAAGTTAAGAGGGAAATGAGATTTAAATCCAGTTTTGTTAGCTTCCAAAATCTCTGCTCTTGCATTTATCACATCAGAAGAGATTTATGATGACTGAATCTGTGGGGGAAATTAAGGCATTGACTTGGATTTACATAAGTGGTAGTGAAACCATGAAGGCCTGTCTGTTCCCTCCCTCCCGCCATGCTCAGCATCTCTCGTGTGCCAGGCATTGCGCTGGATGCCAGGGTCACAGGGGCAGCAAAATGTGGTCCCTGCTCCTGATAGGGTCACAATCTAGAGAAGGGATCTCTCTGAGGAACAATGGAAAAGAGAAAATAAGGCAACTGGGCAAGAAGGCAGAAGAGTAAAACAGCAGAACCAGAGGAGTTCTTGGAAGACAATTATTCAAAATCTGCTTGGAATCACCCGGATAATTAGTAGAACTAAAACTTTCCAAGCAGCCAATTCCAAATTCTTCAGATTTGCAAAGGGATCCAGGAATCTTTGCATTTAACAATTATCCCAAATGATTCAGCAAAACTGGCTCATGCCAGGTGAAAAAAACCACCACTGATCCATCCCCCTCACTTTGCAGGTGTGCAAGTAGGGGCCTGGGAAGTCCATACTTCATACTCAAATGCCCAGCTAAGAGTCAGATTTCTTGAGGACCTCTTCCAAACAATCAGAATGGTTACTGTTTAGCATTAGGTATACATTGGTAAGTGCACGTTTGACATATTCTATGTGCATCAATTAGGTAGATCTTCAAGGACAATGTTATTTGCCTACTGGAAAAGTACTTTCTATGGAAGTACAGTGTTATAAATAACAGATCAATTTTGGATACTAAAATAATAGGTGGATACACAGCATGGACATAGATTTTCATAATCAAGAATAGTATTCTCTCCCTCTCTTAGCTCTGACCACATCCATTCTAGGGGATCACTGAAGGGCCAAAAACTTTATTACTTAATCAGAACAGTGCTTTAAGGTCCTGGTTCCCAGAGAGTGATGCAGAAAAGGAAGACACACCAGACAAACAGGCACTTCAGTAGCTGGCTACAGCCTCACTACACCCACAGCATCTTCCTCCACCAGGTGCAGACATTCTGGTCACTGAAAAAGTGATGAGCCTCCCACTGCTGGCTTCTCTCCAGTAAACCTCATCCCCTCTCTCCCAAGAATATTAGAGATCCTCTGCTTCTTTCAGTTTTGGGTTCATCCCAGTGGCTAAATGTAGAAAATAGGCAAAGGCCAGAGGTTGACTCAGGGGCACTGGGGCTGGAGGGAAGGCAAGGTCTTGCAATCCTTCTGAAGCCCTGCACAGCTTCTTGGTAGCCACCTCTACGGGGTCTTCTTCCTTTTCAGTCTCACGGTGGTCTGCCTCTGTCTGCCTGTTTGGAGAACTCTGAGAGCAAACTCCACATGCTCCACTTCAACCTCTCCATGTCCATTTTCTGAGTAGTCTTGGCATAATGAATTCCAATTCTACTTACCTCTTGAGGTTTCCCTACCAGAGCTGCTCCTGCCTCCTCCACTGTCAGGCTACAAGCTCTGAGGCTGGTAAGGAAGCCCAGAGGTAGTGGTCAGACAGCTAGGGCTGGGGCGACTCAGAAGAACTCACTATTACACATAGAAAGGACTCCAAGGAGTTCATCAACATTGCTGAATGAGGAGTTTTTGAGAACTGGAGGTGAGGCTTAGACTCAGCTGGCCTCCTAGTTCTACCTCTTTCAAGACTGTGGACAGTTTGCATCCAGACTCTGAAATTCTACATTTTTTCTCTCTTTGACACCATGAGTCAATAACAAAGTTGTATGATCTAGAATTGTAGGTTCTGAAGCCTTAGAATTTGAAGAAATGGACCAATCCAATTCTCTTTTCTACCCAGTTAATAAGAAAACTGAGACCTCTAAAGGGACTGTAACTTCTGTGAGGGTAGAAGTATTTGCGCTGTTTTCTATTATGCTCAGCATTTTCAAAAACTTCTGCTGCATGAATAGATGAACAAACAACCTCCCTCCAAGGGCATACATGCAGGGGAATGAATGGCCATCATTCCTTGCCTGGTAGGCAGGCACGGGGTAAGGCAGAAGCCTCAGGTTGCTTCTGGCCTCAGAAGGTATGGTGCTGTCCAGCCAGATAGCCAGAACAGAGCCAGGAACAAATTCTCAAGGCTGGTGGTGCCAGTGGCACTTGGCCACAAAGTGGGCTTCTGCTTGTGTCCGCCGTGCTGTGCATAATGGATCTCGATATGTCAATTACTGTAGTCTGTTAACAAGCTTGCATCTGCCTACCCATCGCCAATGAATGCCCTCCAATTTGCCACAGATTTGCAGTTAATATGTGGCAGAGCAAGTGGGACAGAGGATTTTGAAACACTCCAGGCCAGGGGAATCAGGTGGTTAGTTTGTTTTTGGCAACTCCTGGCTTCAATGATTGAACAACAGTAGGTAGAAAATTGGACAACAGTAGGTAGACATCTTCCCTAGCTAGGGAAGACGTCTGTGTCCTGGGTATCCTTTCCTGTCCTGGAAGGAGTATCCTGCCTGACTCAAGTAAATTCAGCTGGAGAAAGCTATCTCTGTACTTTTCTGAAACATGCCATAAAACGGGGCAGAGACAGAGTGGTAATTAAAAAATCACCTCTAGCTTAGGATTAAAAATTTAGCCCCACTACATACCAACTATGTGACCTCAAGTGAGTCTTTGAATTTCTCTATGACTCCAGATCCACCAAATGGGGATAAGAGTACCAATTGCAAGAATTGAATGAGACAACAGAATAGTAGCTGGTATGTAGCAGGTGTAGGACCCAGGAGCCTCCTTTCAAGTTCAAGATGTTTTCTGAGGGGATTCTAATCTTGAGGAAGATTGGGGCTAAGACTTTAGGATATCCAGACAAGGACCTCTGTGTCTTAGTTGTGTGTGTACCCCACCCCACCCCAGTGGTCCCACAGTGAAAATTACATCTGCAGTCATGTGAAGATGTCAGGTCTGTCTTCCTCACTTCCACACTGACTTCGTGAGAAGAAGTGAGCAAGTCTCCCGGTGAGAGGAGAGGCTGCTCATTTCTCAGGCAGCACCGCTGCAGCCCTGACCTACTTTCTTACTAAAAATAGCCCCTCTTAGGTCACTGTCGCAAATTGAATTCCGCTGCTTCACTGCACCCTGTAAGCAGGTGGGTGGGCGTCAGAGCACATTTGGTAAGCTAGAGCCTCTGCTTACGTGAAACATGGCTGCCCACCACGTGTGCTAAACCCACACATCTGCAAAGAGGGCTGAGGGCTCCACCACACACCCTCAACTCCACAAGTCTACACGCAGCGGGGCTACACCTGACCCCTGTTGCCAAGTCCTGGGGGCAGGGGCAGAGAAGGGTCCATCAGTGGGGTTCTAGTTCCTGGGTCTGGAAGCCTACTGTAACTGAATTCAAATATGAGCTCCACCTCATTCTTGCTATTTAACCTTGGGCAAAAGACACTGAAACTGCCTTGCCTCAGTTTCTTCATCTGTAGAGACAATGAAACTGATCTGCAGGGATGGTACATATTAAAAATGCTATTTGTAAATGCTCTGCCCCATCTGCTCTACCACATGTTAACTGTTTATATTGGCATCAAATCGCTGCTTAGGTTGAAGCTATCCCAGTTAGTCTCCACTGTCTGGCCTGTTGTTCCCAGTGCCCTTATGAGGGCTTCTCACTGTCAGGGACAAGACTATCCTAAGAAGTAGAAGACTTCAAGCTGAAAGTGCCTTTAGAGATACTCAGATCAAAGAACCCACTCATGACCAAGGCTGCTCATTAACACTTATTCCAGGTCCTTGCCCTAGAGGCTGGGGCTCGGGATGCCTGTCTTGGGAAGCAGGAATTTATATTTTAATAAGATTTCCTTAAGATTCTGATGAGCAGGTTTGAGAAGCTTTCAGTTAGGCCAGTTACCATCTCTAAATAAACAGGCAAATGAATAACTGTTACTTTTCCTCCATTATAAGCATAATATATCGTCATTATAAAATATGCAGGGAAAGCAGGAATTGAAAAACCATTCAGTCAAGATATTGAGTACACATTAAACTCAGGCCCTCTGGGGATTTGGTGATAATATGGTTCTGACCCAAAGCGGTGGCCAGTCTATGTGCAGAGACAGAGACAGAAACAGACACTAACAACTATGAGACAATACACAGGTGTTGTGTTCCCTTATTAAATGTGCAGGCACAGAAATGAAAGAAAAAGTAGTTCCTTCTAGGAAATCTAAAGGCAGCAAATCTAAAGGAAGACTGGAAGGAAAGGGGTGTTACTCGCTAGGTAAAAGAGAGAAGAGCATTTTTTCAGGACAAAACGAACTTATAAGAGAGAAAGGTTGTGTTTGACAAGAAAATACACTGAAGTCTCCCTAGTGAAGCCACCATGTGTGGTAAACATTGGTGGCCCAGGGATAGCTGAAATGAATGGCTGCGGCCAGATCAAGAGGGGTCCTGGATGACATTAACAATATTGCTTGGGAAATAATATAAGTTCTTTGTTTTCATTTTCATAAGGCTAGGGCTGTTACTTTTAGTAAGTGTTGCAAATTAGTCAAGCAGATGGGTCAAAATGTACTTAATCCCAATTGTTGGACATTTAGGTGGCTTCTAATTTTACTAAATTAAAAACAATATGGTGAACATCTTTGACTAAAAAGCTTACAATCTGTCCTTAGACAATCCCAAGATATAAATGAAAAGAAAATAGAGTAGATACCTCCTTTACGGCACTTGAGAAATAGCTTCAAAGGATTTTCAAAAGTGGTCAAACTTTTTATAAATGAGAAGGTAAGGCGCAAAAGAGGTTGCAGGTCTTGTCCAGCTCATACTGTTGAATGGTAAGTGGAACCAAGAACTTATGAGTCTCCTAACTCCCAGTCTAGTGCTCTCTCTCTTCTACATCATGTTGCTTTACTACAGATTAAGGCTGAATGCAATAAGATCTACTCAATCAAAGCTTCTGAACAATTCTAACCTAGAAGTTTAAGCTAGCAGTGTACATGGGTAGGAGATGAAAGTATTAACGTGCGTCTTTGCATGAATACGTAAGCTCTATATCGGAGTCTATGTTTCCAAACTTCTCAGGTATGCTCCCCTACCAGTTATAATTTCTACTCTAGCAAGTCAAACATATCTTCTACTGCCGTACCTCCATACCTCTTATCCTCCAAGAAATGTCTCCTGTTCTCCTATTCAAATTTTATGCATGTTTTTAAAAGGCTGATCATACTACATGATCCAAAAAGCATTTCCAACTGTAGGGACTGACTCATTCACATCCAAATATGATACTAATTTTTATTATTTTGCATTGATATCAAATTAAATTTACCTAAGTCTGTTCAGGTCTCTATTATTAAAAGAAATAAAACAATAACAATTTAAAAAATAACTCTCCTAAATTTAATGAGAATAATTTATTTCTAAGAGGCACTTTTAGATTTGATGAGCCCAAGACAGGTGAGTTCCTTCCTGGCCTGTTGATACCTTCTAACAGGCATCCTAACAGATGGGAACATTGGACTAGGAGAAAGAATAAAAGTATCAACATGCCAAAGAACTATTCTGATGAGGCAGGTTGGCAGTGGCTTTCTACATCTGACATAGAATAACCTTAAAACAACTCCAGAAAAAAAATTATTATTCCATTTAACAGAAGAGGAATGTTGGGATCTGAGAGACTGAGTAATTTACTTAAATTCAGCATCATTCGTAAATGTCAAAACCAATTTTTAAACCTGGGATGTCTGACTCAAAACACCTGTTCTTTTCTGCTTTACTACACTTGTCTCAGCAAATGTTATTTCAGTTCTAATACTGCTACTATCAAGCTATGTGATCCCCAATGAGGCATTTATTCTGAGTCCTAGTCTTCTCATCTGCAAGAAGGGGATAATTATTCCCCATCCTGCCCCTCACTCCCAACACACACAAAGGGCTGCAGCCATGATGAAAAGATACAATGGATGTAAATACCCACACAGACATATGAATCGTTAATAGAATTCTAAACCATGGCCGGTCACTCTGATGATGACTGGAGATCCTGCCAAGATCCTCTGGCATTTAAGAAGGATTTAAGCACCCTCACTAGATAGTTCTTTCTAGCATTATAAAGTGAATGACTGCAATGCATCTCATAATGACCCTCAACAAGACCTGAACCAAGAGGCTAATACACTGAGAAAATCCACTAACCAAAATACTACATTTCTGGAGTCCCTTGGGGAATCATGTTTTCCTCCTCCATCACACCGATATATAAAAGCATGCACACATTTCACCAGCAGCCCCTTTCTAGAAAATGGGATTCAGCAGAAGAGAGGTAGGTCTGAATTCCACCACTGGGGGGGGGGGGGGGGGGGGGGGGAGGCAGGGAAAAATGGGTTGGGGCATTAATTCCAGGTTAGGAGATCTTAATGAGGTATCAAGAGACCAGGGTTATGTTATGACTGAGAGTCTTCTTACTGCTACTAGTTGTACAAGCTTGAGCAAGGTCCTTGACCTCTTAGCCTCAGGTCCCTTTATCTACAACAGAAATGAAGTCTTTCCTAGACAAATGAGCTAATGGCCCTAGGCCACTATTTCCACTGCAGGGAGGCTGATGAGGCTGATAACATACCACCCTGTGTTTCTTGCTAACTTGAGCATGGCCCTGCATAGAAGCTCTGCTGCATTCTTTCAATCATCCTCATGGCCTTGTCAGAAAGGTACTACTATCTCTGGTTGACAGATGTGGAAATCTACAGCCAGAGGAGCTCAGGAATTTGCCCTTGAATGTACAGTGTCAAGTTGCAGAGTTAGGATTTAAACTCAGGTCTCTCTGATTTAAACCTCTGTGTTCTTAACCATGAAGTTAAATTCTGCCTACAAGAGCGCTGCAAAGAAGACAGGAAATAATATTTATTTTAATGTGCCTCCTGGGTACACAGTAGTTTCCACCTGTTGTCCATACCATGAGTGCCAGGAAGCTTTCCAGAGAGCTCTGGGGTAAGGGACCCTAAAGAGTATGTGTGCTTCTTGAGAACAACAAAAAGCAGCAGAACCTGTTGGGAACATATTTATTGCTGTAGCCCCCCAACCCCCATTCATGAAACCAGTCACACTGTGAACTTGGGATGGGGTGGTGAAAGAAATTCCTTCAAAGTTTTGTAAGTTGGAGAGGTAAGGACTCCTTTGGCAGTGAAAGAACCTTGCTGAAGGCCAGGAGTTGAACATTATCACAGCTTTCCCTGAAGCTGCTGGCACCCCAGGTGATTGTGTTGGAAACGCTCTGATTGTAAAGGCAGAATTAGGCACTTCTGAGCAATTGGACAATGCCCTTCCCACACCCACCTTCTACTGCTCACAAAGGAAGGAGGTGATGGACAGAGAAGGAAGAAATCACATTAAAAACCTTAGGCTGGATCAAACTAAAAATAGAATTTTGTTGTCTATTACAGAGCTCTCTGCTTTTGCACTCTGGAAACCACATTGTTTCACTCTTCAAATCTACCTCCCTAAGGTGCTCATTTCCACACTTAGAGAAGTGTGAACAACAACTGAATCTAATGAGCACTTGGTACCATGCTGGGCCCTTAACACCCACGATCTCATCACCACAGATATTAGCAAATTCTGTGAGGCAGATTACCTTAGTCCCATTTTACAGATAAAAAAACTGAGACCCTGAAAAGTGTGATGATTCAGCAAGTGGCAATGCTAGAAAACAAAACCAGGTAGGTCTGACTCCATAACTCATGCTCTTTCCAACACATGTGCCTGCTACATTTCATTGTGAAAAGCTGGGCTTCATTTGAAGCTGAGCAAGTAATGAAAGCAACACTACTAACCAATTTACTTTGTGGCTCTGGGAAGGACTCAGCAAAATAGCGATCTGAATGATTCACTCCCGTGACTGACAAGACTTCTCTTGGTTATAGCATCAGCAGCTGCTAAATCTGCTACACTACCCCTCCCCCTTCAGCTTGGGGAGCTGGAATTATTTATATAAGGATTTCAGTGGCCTTCTGCCTCAAGGCATTATTATCAGAGACTTTTAAGTGATAACAAATGTCATAAATCATAATAAAGGACAAGAGTAGTCAGGGCTGGGAAAGATAAACGAAGAGAGGATATTCTAAAAGGCAGGGAAGTACTGATGCAAGAAAATAACTCCCCAAATTTACACAAACACACTTTCCTAGCAATTTCTTCACATGATTCTTCTAACTCCCTGAGAGGTAGATATTAGCGCCTTTTATGTTAGCAATAAAAAATGTGGTGCCAAAAGTTTTAAGGTCTAAAGTCAGACATAGGCTGGGATAAGAATCTGTCTCCAACTCCCGGCCCACCCAGCCCACAAAGCTGTAAAGACAGAAATCTACACTGAGGGGGAGAGAAAAAACCCTGTAGTCTTGGTATAAGGAACGTGGCGGTGGCGGTGGCGGTGGCAGCGGTAGTATCAGGTTATGTTAAAAAATAAATCCATAACCTTGCCTAACACCTATTCTCACTTTCCCCATGTATTTCCTCCACAGTGACTGAGGTCACATTTACCAGGTCTACCAAGCAGAAAACTGGGTACCATACTAGCTCCTGCCCAATAGCTCCCCTTCTCAATACTGTTGGTACCAGATTGCTTAATTCTCACAAGTTGAGCTCTGTCTTTCCAATCACTTTCTATCTCAACTGTACTGTTTAATTCAGGTCCTCTATTGAAGTAATGCTCTGGGTTTTATCTACCTGTTTCTCCTCCCAGGCTCTTCTTCAACTCAGCCTCCATCCAGTCCCTAAAATAATCTTAGAAAAACAAGTTGAGCTTTCTGGCAGTGACAACCTCTCCAGGAGAACATGCCTCTCACAGAGGATCTCCTTCATCTGACTCCAGGAAAGAAGAGAAAACATGAGAAAAGTGCCTGGTAGAGAGCTCAACTAACTCCTACTGCATGTCTGCGAAATGCCCAGGTGACTATGAAATCACTACCATCTCTAGCACACACAAATGGTAGTTTTGTGTGCTAATGCTCTTCTGAGCTCTGCCAGCCTACAGAAGTGAAAGCAAGGCCTAAAGAATGGTGCTTTTTCAAGATGGAAGCAGTACTACAAGCACCCTGAATCAAGGTGGATGGGAAGCCATCCAAATAAACACATTTGGGGGGGGGGATATCAGAATCAAGTTGGATAATGTGGTGGTCAGTTTTTTATTGTTTTTGTTTTGTTTTGTTTTGTTTTTGAGATTAGGTGTAGCTATTTTTGCTCATGGAACCATGGGCTCTTGTTGCCGGGGGTACCACAGACTCAAGCAATCCTCAGTCTCAGCTTCCCAGGTAACTGGGATTATGGGCAGGTGCCACTACGCCTAGCTATATTGTTTTGGAACTAGGTCTTGCTACGTGTCTCCGGGAGGACTCGAACCGCGATCCCCGGCTCCGGCCGCAGATTCCTTGGCTGCCGCTTACAGGCACGTGTTACCGTACCAGGCCTGATGGTGGTCAATTTTATGTGCCAGTAAATGCCCAGTTATTCAAACAAATATTAATCTAGATGTTGCTGTGAAGGCATTTTGTAAATGTGATTAACCTCTATAGTCAGCTGGCCTTCTATAAAGGAGTCTTCTGGATAATCTGGGTGGGCCTGATCCAATCAGCTGAAAGGTCCTGGGAAGACAGCTCTGAAAACAGTTCCTTTAATTGATTGCAGTCAGTCTGACCTTCCTCAAGAGTTTCTGAGGGAGACTCAAGAGTCGTGTAACTCAGCTTTCTGTATTAAATTTCTTAACATGTGTCTCCTACTGGGCCCACCTTCCTAGTATACCCTGTCTCTGAATTCTCATTTTTATAGAATCTCTTATAATGGTAAAAATTGATAGCTGGAACATTCCAAGGTTTGGAAATAATGTGGAGCAGTTGAAATCTTCATGTTCTGCCAATGTCATATGTCAGGCATTAGAGCTTTCATACAATATCCCATTTAATTTTCCTAGTAACGCTGAGTATTCCCATTCCCGTTTTCCACAAAGGAAAACTGAAGTTCAGGAAATTGTAATTCATTCAAAGTAACAGGGCTAGAAAATGGCAGAGCTGAGGTTTGAAGCCTAATCAGATTTCCTTATTGTATTTAGTGTCCTGAGAAAAAAAACACATCAAATTCACTTGAGAATTATAATGAAACCATTTTTATTAGAACTATAATGTTCTATTTTGTTTTTTATGCATAATTATTATCTGTTTTTTCTAACCACACACTTCTTACAACATCAGGAAGTCTCTATTAAGCAAGGTGGTAGGATCAGATTATTATCTTTGTTTTTTCAGTTGTGCAATTAGAGCAGTTGGAGGGCAAGTAAATTACTTAAGTCACACAAAAAAACTGAGATCAACAAAAGCATCTGAACAGTTTAAAGGGCCAGAGGAAAAAGAGGGGACAACTTTTCAAGGACACTCACAAGAGACTAATGCTCCATCTCAAAGAGGCATGTTGGTTTAGCTTCTGACTTGCTGTGTACCTTTGAACATATCATTTCCTGACTGAGGCCTTCATTTCTTCTTCCAGGGGGACTAGTCCATTTCTGAAACCCCCTTTACATCTAAGGTTTGTAATTGTAGATCAGTTAAAGTCTAACCCTCTCCCTCAAGACGGAAAACCTCTCCCACAAAAAACCTCTCCCACCAAAATGAGGGACTGATATAAAGAATATAAAACACAGGAGCAGATAAAACAGGGATTTAACAGAGGAGAAGGGTAAAGAAAAATCACAGGCTAAGGCTTTGCAGGTCTCAAGTAAGCATTTCAGATTGGTGCAGGAAAGCTGGGCTCTGGAATAGGGTACGGTAAGAACGGTGGAGAAACACTAATAAGAGTTGATCTATCTGACTGAGTCAAAAAGAGTATTATACCTAAAAGGGACATTTCTTAACACAATAAAAATCATACATGAAAAAATCACAGCAAACATCATTCTTAGTGGTGAAAAACTGAGAGATCTGAAACAAGACAAGGATGTCCACTCTCACCACTGCTTTGTAACATAGTACTGGAAGTCCTAGCCAGAGCAATTAGGCAAGAGAAAGATATAAAAAGAATTCAAACAGTGAATGAGAAGTGAAACTATCATTATATGCAGATGATATGATCATCTATATAAAGAATTCAAAGAAATCCACAGAAAAGCTAATTAAAGCAATAACCAGTTTAGTAAAGTAGCAGGCTATATAAAATCAATACAAAATAATAATCAGTAGCCTTCCTATATGTAAATAATCAATCTCAAGAGGAAGAAATTAAGAAAACCATCCCATTCACAATTGTATCCCCCAAAGTTAAATACTTGCAAATCAACCTAACAAAGGAGGTGCAAGACCTATACAAAGAAAACTATAAAACATTGTTAAAAGAAATAGAAGACAGAGAAATGGAAAGGTAGTTCCTGCTAATGGATCATAGGAATTAACATTATAAAAATAGCCATCCTACCAAAAGCAATCTACAGATTCAATGCAAGTCCAGTAAAAATCTCAATGATAATCCTCAAAGAAATAAAGCAATTACTATTGAAATTTATATGGAACCACAAAAACCTTGAATAGTGAAAGTGCTCCTGACTAAAAGAGGGAAGCATAGTGGTACTACACTCCCAGACATCAAACAGTACTACAACAGTATTATAATAAAAACACATGCTATTAGAACAAAACCGGACACACAGACCAATGGAATCAAATAGAAAGCTCAGAGATAAAACCATACATATGTGGTCATGTAATTTATGACAAAGAAGCAAACAGTATACACTGGAACAAGAAAAGCCCTCTCAATAAATGGTGTTAGGAAAGCTAAATTGCAACATGCAAAAAATGAAATTAGACTATTATCTCACACCATATACAAATCAACTCAAAATGAATAAAAGGCCTGAATATGATAATAAAAGGCCATATAATGTAGAAGAAAACAGAGGCAAACACTCCTTAACACACATCTTAGAACTTGAAACTCATCACTAGAAACAAAGAAAGTAAAGGAAAAGATAAACAGGGATTCCAATAAACTAAAAAGTTTCTGCACAGCAAAAGGGACACTAACCAAAATGAAGAGACACTCAATTCAATGACAGAAAATATTTACATAATACATGACAGACAAAAGATTGATAATAAAGAGACATCTACAAAGAGCTTATACAACTTGACAAAAGCAAAGCAATTAACCCAATCAAGAACTGGGCAGAAAAACTAAAAAGATATATCTTCAAAGAAAAAATGTAAATGGTCAACATATATATAAAAATGTTAAACATCACTAAGTATCAGGAAAATACAAACAAACCACAATGAGATACCAGCTCACTCCAGTGAGAATGGCCCACAGTCAAAAAACTAGGAGCAACAAATGCTGGAGAGGATATGGAGAAAATGAAACTCTCTTACATGGCTGGTGGCTGTGTGGAGGTTCTTCAGAACACTATATATGGATCTATCATATGATTCAGTGATTCCACTCCTAGGAATCTATGCAAAGGACAAAAAAACATTAATTTAAAAGGAAATCTACACAGCTATGTTTATTGCAGCACTATTTACAATAGCCAGGATATGGAAACAACCCAAATGCCAAAAATAAGTCAATGGATCAAAAATCTGTGGTATACTGCACAATGGAATATTACCCAGTGTTCAAAGAAGACATGCTCATTCCATTTGCAGCAACATGGATGGACTGGAAAGGACTATGCTAGCCAAAATTAGTCAGAAGAAAAAAAGACAAATACCTGATGGTCTCACTTATATGTTGAATAGAAACAAATCTAACAAAAGAAAAAGAAAAAGTCAAAACTAACAAGCTGCCCATAAAACTGATACACACAGCAAAGGAAGGGAAGAGGGGGGCAAGACAGGGGAGGAAGAAACACAAGGAAATGTGGTGATGATGGGTCATGGGTGATCTGATGTTGGGAGAATGATGGGGACTAAAAAAATGTAAGAAAAACCATCCCATTTACCATCGTACCAAAAAAAATTAAATATTTGGGAATAAACCTAACAAAAAACGTGAAAGAATTATACAAAGAAAATTTTAAAACACTCCTAAAAGAGATAGAAGAAGATGTAAGAAAATGGAAAGACATTCCCTGTTCATGGATTGGAAGAATTAATATTATCAAAATGACCATCTTACCAAAGGCAATATATAGATTCAATGCAATCCCAATAAAAATCCCAATGACATTTATTAAAGAGATAGAACAAAAATTACTGAAATTCATATGGAATAACAAAAGACCCCGAATATCCAAAAGCCTCCTGACCAGAAAAAAAGAGAATGGAGGTATTACAATCCCAAACTTTAAACTATACTACAAAGCCATAATAATTAAAACAGCATGGTATTGGTACAAAAACAGACAGTCAGATCAATGGAACAGAATTGA